>VZTG01007687.1:144316-244224 GCA_013397845.1 Melanocharis versteri
GAGGGACAGCAACCGACAGAGATGTGCAGGGACGGACAGGGATGTGCAGGGACGGACAGGGATGGACAGGGACGGACAGGGATGGGCAGTGCGGGCGGCCGCTCTCGGCGGCTCTTTCCCGGTGAGCGGCAGAGGACGGGCCCCGGCGCTCACCGCGAAGGTGCCAGTCGATCACGCTTTTATGCACTGGGACAGCGCCCGGGCGGGGCGGGCTGGTGGGAAAGCCGTGTTCGGAGCGGTTCCCTCTGAACGCTAAGATCCATCGGGACGCACAAGCTCCTGCACATCCGTCTCGTCCACAGCCGTACATGGAACGCTTCCACCCGAGCCGTGCCCGGGGACACCTGTGTTGGCTGATGCCCTTAGGCTGTCCCCGGGAACCTGCGCTGTGCAGCCCCAGCCTCGCTTCGCTTGGAACGCTCCGAACATCTGACTTCTTAAAAAAAATACTCTGTAAATGCGCCTTGACAACAAAATCGTAGCTTTTAGAAGCCCGCTGAGCCTTGGGTGGGTCAGGCAGCGTCAGTGGGCTGGGCACCGTCCTTGAACAGTCCGTACTCACAGAGCTGTCCCCGGGCCTGTCTGTCTGTCCGGCCGTCCTGGCCGCCTCCCGGGACAGCGCTGCGGGACCGGGGGAAACCGAGCAGACCCTCCGCTGCCCTCACCCTGATGCTCCGTCTCTCCGCCGCTATCGGTGCCGCTGCCTGAGCCTCGGGAAGCATCAGAACCGGCGGTTCCCGCAGCGCTTCCCTTTTGGGCGCAGGGTCCCCCGCGCTCCCACCCGCGGCTCTTGGCGGCGGCGCTGCCTCAGTTTCCCGCAGAATCGGAGGCGGTAACAGCCCCCCTTCTCCCGTGGGAGCAGCTCCCTCGCTCCCGCAACGCCTCCTCGGCACCCCCGGCATTCCCCTCGCTCCATGCGAGACACAGCTCCTTCCCCCGGCTGCATCCCAGCACCTCGGAATCGAGGAATGGCACCCAGACTCTCCGAGGATTTTTCCTCCGTCTGGGATAAAAGGAATCCTTGGCAGAGTTAGCTGTAGCTTCCGCACAGAAGCCCTTTACAGGCTCGATTAGCTAAAAAAATACTTTGAAAGCGTCTTAAAGTTTGACTAACAATTTTGTGCCTGAGGAGACACGGCTGCCCAGAATCTGCTGTTTTCTCTTTAAATCACTCCACTTTTCCCCAAATTCAAGTATCTGTGAAACATTATACTTACAAACACACCCTTACTGATACTTTTTGCTTAAAATATAGAGTATCTTTCACCTGGTTTAATTTCAGGTCAAGATCTAGGGAGGACGCATTTTTTGGCTCTTAAAACTGCTGTTAAGAAGGTTTATTAACACAGTATTTACAATGAGGTTCCTATTTCTGAGGCTCAGATTGTTTTCCTTAGCCTTGAACATTTCTTTTGGAGCTCCCACTGGCAGAACCTTAAAGATAACCCTGCAAAGATAGCTGGTGTGTTTTTCTCTTTCCGTAGAAAATAAATCTTTTAAGCGGCTGCTTGGATAATGGGCGTTAGAAAACAGTGCAGCACAGTCAATGCAACTGTTAAAACTTGTACTTCCTGACTTTAATTATCTACAAGAATTCTTGGCCTAATGAGAAGGAAGAAAAGCTTTAGTGCCTTTTTTATTATTTACACAGAAATATAGGCAGTCCTCAATTAAAACTATCTGAATGTTCTTTTTTTCACATCTTTGATGCCTCTGACAGATCTACTACTAGTCAGGATAAACTTTATGGGAATGGTGGAGCATCAAAATGTCTTCTTTTTTTAATTGAAGTTATTTTTGTGGCAATGCCAGAAGAGTCAGTCGTCATTAAAAATATATAAAATGCTTTGAAACCCTAAAATTTTTTCTGTAATTTAATGCAATTTTAATTTGTTTTTAAAAGTCACATAAAATAAACACAGACATGTAAAAAAGGCCTGCAAACGTCATTAAAAAAAATGTTTGCAATCCTACCAAATCCACTATATTTTGGCTCCAGTGTGTTTTTTTTTTTTTAAGAAGTCTTGCCAAAATAATCATAATTTCCTTACTTTGTGTCATTTCAATGAATCGTAAAAGCCCAGCTTGGTTTTAACAGATGTCATTGATACTTGGACTAAATCCTGTTCTCGGATTCAACCACTAACTCCGCCTTTCAAAAAAGTATCTGACACCAAAATTTATTCCTTAAAATTTTGTTACAGCCATTGGAGCTGTTACATTTGTCTTAAACGCCTATTACCTGAGCAGCCTGTGCTGCTGCCAACCTGCCAACTTATGTTATTTTAACTCACTATCAGGAGTGATTTGGCTTTGATGAGAACTAATCATGTTTGCACCATCATCAAGTTTACACCATTTAAACGGTCAATTTAATGCAGCTCAATAAAGCACAGCCAGCGTCTCTGGTATTTGTCTCAGACCTTGTATTTGTCTCAGCTCCTCAGTGAAACTGTATTCACTTGCAGCAGACACTGTAATAATTATGACAGTGTGTTAAATGTTTGATCCTGTCTGCTTCAGAGAGGTCAACCCCAGCCGAATTATTTAGAGATCAGGACTTGAGTGGTACAGACAAACAGGCACATGAATACACAAACACAGAGCCTCTGAGAAACTGTAAATCATCCTGAAATGTAAGGACTAAAATATTGTTGTATTTCCTACTCACTCACAATTTGTTCTCCTCATATTTTAAAGCACTGAGGGAATATATTAGTGTATAAATAATTGGGAATTGACACAAGGGTGTTGTCTTGGGTGTATCTCTGTAGTTAATATCATTTCTAACAGAACACTGTGAATGGATACCAAATGTCTCTCACACATGTATGCTTATACACACAGAGCTGCTTTACATTTTTTCCAATCACAAACACAACATTTATAAGTTACATTAAGCCCCTGAAAGGGCTGTGATTCCAGATAAACATTCACTTCTATTTTTACTTTATCTTTTCATTCTCCATTTTTCCATGTCCACCTACTCATGCTCGTCCATCTCCCCAGAAGCTTTTTGCTGTCAGTCAAGTGACAACCTCTGTAGGAAGCTCTGTGTGTTCATGGGCCTCCTGAGGCTCAGCACTACATTTAGATGGGGAAAAGGAAAGAAAAAAAAAAAAAAAAGGAAAAATAAGAAAGCAGGAGGGAGGTAGCACAAGCTCTTCCTTTAGTATGCAATTCCACAGCCTGCAGGAAAAATTCAACTGTCTCCTCTGAAAAGCCTTTTCCTACAAAAATACAATCCTATTTACTCCACTCCCACACAACTTCCACACTACTTGGCTATTTGCGAAAGAGTGTAAAATAACCCCAAGAAGCGTAAGACTCACACACAGAGTCTCATTGTTAAAGGGAATAATGCCCCAAAGGTGCACCTTTATCAGGCTTGGCACCAGAGAGTCACTGTCGGCTCCTTCCCAGTACAAGTGCTCAGATGTGCCCAGCCTTTCCCTCCCTGGATTTACTGATTCTTTTGGATCTGTGAGTATTAAACATTTGCCAGTAGATTACTTGACAAAATTTATTTCTAGCTATTTCAGAATAACAGCTTTTTATTTGATATGAATAAGATTTCATTCCTCAGGTCATGTTTGCTTTAGATGAAGTTGCAGGCTGTAATACAGAAAGCCGTAGCAGGAGAACATCTCCATGACGGTAATATGCATTTCTATAAACATCAAGCTGGCTGGCAGAATGATTTTGTTTCAACTGGGATTAGCAGGAGTTTTGCTGCTGACCTCAATAAGAAAAGGATCAGGTTTATAGCTCACTTGCAAATCCACTCTGCAAAAAAAAAGAGCTGTAGGCACTGTAGATTATTTACACTTCCTTTTGTTAATCGTGATCATCATCACAAGATTTTCCTATTCATTACTGCCTTGATGCTGATTACAGGACCTGTGACAGTGTCTTTGTTCGGGGTAGGCACACAGTCTGACTTGACAATATACAGACAGAGAGATGCATAGATTTTTTGCCTTTCCTAACCAGCAGTGCTAAGGGAAACTAGAGAAGCGTAAGTGAAATGTAGCTGGATTTTAATGACAATTGAAGTAGTACCTTTTATTACATAGGTCCTGGCAACACAACTCAAATCTCATAGTTAGTCTAAAATTTATAATACATCATTACCAGGTCCCTGAAAGGAAATCCTATCAGCAAAGCTATTTACAAATCCAGGAGTGTTTACAATGCAGATTATGTTTCCTAAAATAAATAAGCATAAAAGGCACCAGCAAAAGGTGAAATCTGAGAAGCAGTATGGATGAAGCAGAGAAATAAATGCACTAAAATATCAAAACATGTATTACTGCTTTTCACTGAATAAGCAGATCAAATGTAACAAATGCAAGTTCCCACCTCTGCAACAGAGGTGTCGGCTTAGCTCACTGCAGCTTTCACCCTCAGCAAGGCTGGGGGCAAGCAGAGACCTGCAGGGTTTTCCTGTGAGAGTGTGACCAATAAACCAGAGCAAATAACTGTATAAGGCTGCAGGTTGTTTGCAGTGCACAGATGCTTGGCAACCCAGAGAGGAATGTGCCTGCCCACGTTTCACAGAAAGGTTATTTAAAGCTGTGGAGGTTAACAGACACCTTAATTATTACAAACGGCTTTCGAATATCTCGGTCTTTGTAATGCTTGTCCTCCGCAGCTGTGCTTCCTACTCAGGATCATTTGGGAGTGACGTCAGCTTCCAGAAAATAAAAGTTTGCGGGATGAAGATGTCGGGCTGGCGCGGGAGCGGTGCCGGTGGCAGGAGAGCTGCTGGCAGGGCCAGGCCGCCAGCCAGAGGGGACGTGCATGGGCAGCCTCCTCCGAAGGGCTCCTCGGAGCCCGTGCGAGGGAGCGTGTGCCATCAATAATGAAACGAACGCCAGGGAAAGAGCCTCTGCCAGAAAGTGGAGGGAATCTGCCTGTAGCAGTTCCAGAGGAGCCTTAGCTGAATTGGAAAGGTAAAGCTCAAACTACAAACTGCATTCTGGCTTCTCTAAAAGCACCCTCCCATTTTTCTGCGCCGGGAAAAACAATCAGTCAGGCAGACTTGAATTTTCTCTGTCAAGAATAGGGTCGCAGTTTAAGATTCTGAACCAGATTCTGGCCTGTTCTAAGGTAAAGCTGAATTTTACCCGCAGCTTAGCTACTAAGCTCTAATAGATAGGCAGAATTGGGCCCTTCATGTGAAACACAATAAATCTAAAATTACTATAAATTAAAATGAAGTGTTTCCTGCGTTTTTTTCATACTGAAATTTTAGGTTTCCTACCATAATTTACTGCAGATGTTATTAAAAAAAAATACGGCATTATTTTAACTGCACCACTAAAAATTCAGTACAAATAAAGATAATTTTTGTGCAAAAAATCTTTGAATTGTCTTTTTTGTAAAACTGTCAAAAGAGTAGAGTGTCAGAGCTCTAATACATTTTTATTCTGTGTGTTCAGATACAGCGATCTTTTCAGAGATTATTTATGCAATGATGGTACCAATCGCACTGCACCAGAGACAGGTTCCCTACAGAGCACCGAAGCTTTCTGGCACTTCTAATAGAGTGTAAATCCTAATTAAATCAGATTAAACCATCCTATCTGAGATGGTCCACCCACTATTATGAACAAAATATTAGCAACCATATAGGAGAAAACTGTGTAAAGTAAGAAAAAATATCAACCCCTCCTTCTTTTTTTGTGTGTGCTATTTTTAATAGTAGGGCAGACTCTTTGTCCTTTTTTACAATTAAATAAAAAAAAATCGTTGCTTTTTGTTCCAAAAAGTGGAAAGTATTTGTACATTTTTTTTTCTATGCATGCAGGCATGACTGACACTTTCACAGGACAGGAGAAAGATTAATTTTGTGAGTTTACCTCTGGGAGAAGGGCTCTGCTCCAAGTTCTGCTTAGATCTCCTGAAACAGCCACTGCAGCAAGACTTTTGAAGCTGGATGTATGTGATTGCCCACATTAAAACAGTGATACTAAATAAACATAAAGTCAGAGAGATCTGTAGTCATCTAGTGCCTGTTGTACCATTGTTGCCAAGAATATGGAGATGTGCAGCTCCTTATGGTAATATCTGTAAGGACGTGTGGAACTTGTGGGCTAGAGGTTGGCCAGCCTTAATGTAATGATGAGCTTACCTCGGGATCTGAAGCATTGCCTGTGTTTCTCTGTCCTGATTTCAGACTACCTGTAGATACAAAAGAATGGTTGTTTATTAGCTAAGAAACTACTTGTCCTATTTTAGGGAACCACTAACTGGAAGAAGTTAGTATGTGTATATGTGTGTGCTCTAGTTCAGTATTTGCACTGATTTTATAGCAGAATACTCCAAATTCTGGGTTAACTGCATGTAAGCAAAATAGTAGGCACAGAGATGGAGAACTGCAGGGACAACTGAAAAAAACCCCAAACATCCCTCACTTTTATATTAGAAAAGTTGCAGCCCTTATTTTCCTCAGTGCCGTCACTGATATTGGAAGAGTTCAGAGAATAAGGTAGTTTGTTGTGCTGGGCAATGCTGCCAGAGTATTTCCTTGTTCTCTTTTTATTTATACCCATCTGCTGGGTCTTGTCATGCACTGAGATATTCTCGTACAGCTTTTAGCACAACCAGACCTCAAATCCACTCTCAAGGAGCTGAACATCACTGTTGCATTAGAACAAAAGATGTTCACAGGTCTTATACCTGCATTACACGTTTCACAGGCATTAACCTCATTTTAAGAATTTTGAAATTTCTGACATGTAAATTAGCTCCTCCTATTTCCTACACCAAAGGCACCATGAAAAATTTTTCTCCAGCTGCAAACACTCTTTGTGTGTCCCATTTCCTTCTGAATTTTCCTTCAGCAGTAACCGTCTCATTCCTTCAATGGAAGTCAGACCCAAACCCTGAGCATATTTTCTTGTACACAGATCTGTAACAACAATAAAGGGCAGGGACACAGCTCCCTGAATTCTACCTTAAGGCCAGATTTCCATTAGAAATTACTCATTGGCGTTGTTTTACTGAGACAGTCGATTGTAAGACTTTCCTAACATGTATGCAGTTGATATTTCCAGTGATATTTTTTCCCAAAGAAGCTGTCTTGCAGTATTCTGAGGTAAACAGCAAAAATATTAAGTTTGGGGAGAAATGTGCAACCACTACAGCTTTTACAGGCACAAAAATGCCACCCCTTCAGCTACGCCCCATGCCCATTCACCATTACTAACCCTTATTCACACCACCACACTGGCCACAGTTTCCAACACAGACCAAAATTAGTAGTGGAAAACTTGCTTGCCTTGCTTGAACAATGGGTTCAATTCTAAGAGAGAGTGTGACTAGCTATTTGCCTTGACCCATTGTGATCCCTTGTCCCCCATTTCCAGGGCTTGCACAGGACCAGGAAAACAGCAAACAGTCATTTGCAGTGTGCTGGAAACAAAAGGAAAGGGTTCTTGGTCATTTTTTTGTCCTCTCCCTTCTGTACAAAAGGAACACTCATAGCAAAATTTATGGGTTTTCTTCCCTTGATTATTATCTGAAACTTTCATCAAAATATATCTTTGGGAGAAATCAAGTAAAAGAAAATATAGATTTGTTTGAGTTTCACACACATACACACCCCATCCCAAAATATCAAAAAATGCCAGGAAGATACTCAAACAAAGAGTTGTAAAAGTAAAACAGATTCCCAGTGGTGACATCTGTTAGTATAAGGATTATTCAAACATCTCTAGAGTTTTCCAAAGAAATGCCAGGATGGCTTCCTACCAAAAGGCAGCTCAGTCTAATATCCTCCTTGGCTAATCTAAATACAAACCATGTTTCTATATTTTGTTGGCACTAGAAAACCCACATGCTTGTCTTGACATGGAAATAAAAAGCAATTCAAAGAGAATCTGAAAATATATATACTGGGGGATCAGCTTAAACTGACCTTGGGATTAGAGAATTATCTTTTTGTGAAGCTGAGCACAATTGTCAATGCATGGTTTGGTAAGAAGTACATTTCTTCTGAAAGCAACTTTGTCACCTAGTGCAAGACAGTTTCAATTTAAGAGGGCACCAGCATGATAAGGTGGTCTGTAAAGAAACACTTTCAGTCTATTTTTGATAATTTTTTTTTACCAATGGATACAAACAGGCATGCAAATGTGCAAAACCTGAATAAACATGCTGCCAAGCACGTAGATGGAAGGAAAAACTAAAAGGACCCACTAGAAACTGTGCTGTAAACAGAACCAGAGGCCATAAGACTACTCCAGAGTTGTCCCAGACACGGCACTCTCCATTCTCTTCACACTCCTCAGGTGGCAGATGCAGACCACCTACACACTTAGCCTCGTGGAGAGAGCTCTGAGCAAGCTGGGGTACCATTCCCTTTGTATCAATGTCAGAAGTCCCACACCAGTGGAATTGCACCAGGTATGACGTGAAGTTTGACACCAGTAGCTCCACACCCCATGTGGAAATACCTGATGGCCTCATCACACTGGGAAGTTCCTAGAGCCCATAAACTGATGAATAAATTTTGCCTGAGGGTTGTAACAATATTTATAGCACTGAGAATGAATCCATTGGAACTTGAAGTTTCCAAAGCTAGAGCATAGAAACTTAATTTGGGAGACATTTACCAATACACCAAGGAAATAAAATATGAGAAGACAGCATTTAGCCTGATTCCAATGCATGATGTTTGTGAGTGCTAATGATTTTTTTCTCCTTTAATTAAAATTCCCTTTAAAGTGTTCTCTAAATAAAACATTGCTTAAAATGCATCTGCTTCAGAGTCTATCACTCACACTAAGCTTTCAGAAAAAAATTGTCACAACTTAAAAGGCACTATAGGATATTTAGACTAGAGTTATCTCACAACATGTTCTCTGGCTGCTCTGTTATTTGAGCTCTAAATGTTAACCATGTGAAACAACATAAAAGGATCTTCCCTTTAAAGCACATTTTCCAAATTCTCTCTATATGTTATTTAGAATCCCATAAAGATCTGTGTGTGTCTACCCATCTGCAACCACATTTATTTTTGCATGTTTTTGAGTGCATATCTCTCAGTGTCACAAGGTCTTCATAAATAAATCAACCTACTTAGATCTGCATGCTTTGAATAACAAGTCAGCCACCAAACCAGCAGATGGATACATTTTTAATTAGGTAAGCAGTCAATGTCTGTTGGTTTGAAAACTCTCTTGATTCTCTTAAAAAGACGGAAACTTACCGAATTAAATCCAAAATTGAAGTGGACAGCATAGTGGTTTTAATCTGCATGTAGCTGCAAATCACCTTAGATCCCAGCCTGCAAGACAGCTTGAACAAATGCAGTATTTTATATTAAGCAAACCTCAAAGTGAAATATTTAAGGATCTTGCAAGAATACATTGTAAACAATATGTATTTTTCAATAACACGTGAGATTACTTATGCAATCTTCTCACTTGAGCAAGACTCTCTGATCTTAATTCATTTACTGTGTTGCCTTTGCAATCTCTCAAGCAAAATATTTTTAAGCAGAAACTTTCAATTTACGTAATCAGACATACTTTCCCAAATAACATGGAAGAAACTCAGCATTAACAACATCTTGTACTGCTTAAATAATCCATGAAAAGAAACTTCATCAGTTCCAGTTAACTTCTTCCCACAAAAAAAAAGTTTTCCGTTTTGGACTGGGAACAAAATTTAGCATGGCAAATACACATTGTACCCATACCAAACTTTCCACACTCCTCTGAACTTCCCCAGCTCCTGAAAGTCCAGGTAAATGCTCCAGAGAACACCAGGACAGGGATGAGGGCTGGCCCATGGCAGAGTCCCAAAGGAGGCCTCCATGCACCAAGGACTGCCAGGACACCTTGCTGCCTGCAGGCAATGGGTCAGCCCAGAGCCACCTCTCCCACTGTCCCCACCTCACCTGTCCCTGATATGTTCTCCCCATTGGCTCCCATTAACCAAAACAAGGCCTTTTGTGTCTGTTTAGTTCTTTCTTCCGTAAGAGTTTGGAAGTTTTCCTGTAGTTTCCCAAGCACCTTCTGCCACTCTTCTGAGTTAGTGAAATGAATCAAAGGAAACAATTCTCAGCCCAGGAAGGCAGCAGAGCTGGCTGTAGCTTCACGGGGCGTGAGGAGACACCACGGCACCTCTGCCTGCCCAGACAGTACCGGTACTACCATTTCTCTTTTCCAGACAGAGCAATGACCAAGAGACAATGTTATCCCACACAAAATTGCACCTGTCTCAATGTGACCAGGTAGTGCAGAAGATTGTCCTTGGAACAAGAAGGCTGCTCTGGCAGTAGGAGAGCTAGGGTTCTCCATGGGCAAACAACTGTCTCCTGCTTGGCTAACACCACCCTGCCCCACAGTTGCTGTGCACACTGACCCCAGTGTGCAGCTGGTCCATACCCGACACCCAAAACTGTTGAAAGAATTTCAGGGGCCAACATGAGGGTCTTATGTTGGTACTGAGGCAACAAAATAAATTCTTCTTGATCCTTATTTAGTTTTATGCTTACAAAAAGGAATAAAATTCACAGAGTAGAGAAAATCTCCAGACATAAAATCTGATACTTAAACAAAATAGCTTAAAAGTAAATGGGCCAGGTTTAATCTTTGATGTCCCTTCCTTGGATTTCATGATACAACACCTGAGGTGAATTTTTTCCATTTTACTGCAGCACGCTCTTTTTCCTGCGTAAGCTTATGGTAAAATAATAACCAAGTTTCCCACATGTTAAATAGTAAAATTTAGTTCTATCATTTCTTTCTATACCTTTACAGTTCTCTTCAGTTGACTAAATGGAAAATACTATATCTCTGGAGCAGGCTGGAAAAGAAATAAAAGTCTGACTCTCATCCTAGTTTTATGGGGATTGTGCTGATGTAATTGTTCTGATTTCTAGGAAATTGCTTCAGATTTGTGCCATTAGTTAGATCAGAATCTAGATGTCAGTGCACCCTGAAAATACCCAGCTCTGCAAAAAGGTTCAGGATTACTCTGAGTTTTACATCCTGAAGTCTAATTGCGCTGTGTAAAATAACATTTATTAAAGATCAGATGTGAAACATAAAGATGGCAATTATTTGAAACTTTAGGATGTAATATTTTGCCCACTGATCTACATGGGCCATTATGCTAAAAAACTGTAGTTGCACAGGAAATAAAATTTCTCTTATATGTGGCATGACTTTATATTCTTAGTTAAAATGAAAATACTGCAAGATGGAGAATATTAGTAGGACACTCTAAGGCCAACTTGTATTGTTTAGAAAATCTTTTTAGCTGATAGTTCCTGTCCTGTGCTACAATTTTCCTGTGCCTAGTCTGAGATATGTGTTGTAGCTCACAATTGAGAGGGAAGGAAAATGCTGTAATTTAACAGTTGCTGCTGATGAGAACTCACCACATTTATTTGAAAAAGCAGAAAATTACAGTGGGCTATGCAGGGCCCTACTGCTCCCATGTACAGCGCCAATGCTGAACAAGTCAAGCACAGGTCTTGGAGTTTTGTAGGCTGGAAGGCAGGTGAAGGAAAGGGGCAATGTGCCCATTGGTGAGCTGGGGGGCTGAGAGATGACAAAAATGGGATGAAAACACCCTTGCTGTATTTCAGCTCCACATTAGCAAATTGAAGCTCAGTATGACAAGATGAAGGATAATTTGAGTCCTGTGCATTCAAGTATTTTTGTACTAGGAGCTGGAGCCTTGTGCTCAGACTGCCCTGTAGACCATCCAAATAGCATCACCCTAACTCAGGGGAATAGACCTCATTAGACAACCACCACAGTCTTTGTTTTACCACTTTGTACAGTTTCTTGGAAGGAGCTAGGCAGCCAAAAATTTGTGGGTTTTTTTTATGGGCAACAGTAGAAAGATGGAGACTTTCTATTGAAATAAAGAGATTTATGATTGACATTGATCTGATGATCAATATCAGAGTAAGTTAAAGGAGGATTATGCTTGTTCCATTTAACAGGACTTCCAGACCAGTATTTTAAACAATATGAAGAGTTGGTGTAAATTTCAAAATAATATTTTTTGTACTCATCCTTCAATCTTGTTCTGACATCCTCTCCTAGATTCTCTTAAGTAAAAGTGTATAAAAGCCTAAAGAATACAATACTATTGCTTAATTTTGTCTGCCTTTCATTAACATATATATGAGTTTATGCCATGCCTTTTGCTGTTTTCCAGCTGATAAATGTTTTTTTAATATTGTGCACAGATAATTTTGCTTATAATCATGGAAGAGAAATTAAGTTAAACATCTGAGAGCTTTAGGCAAAAATGTCAAGCGTGGACCAGATGACCACATGAGAGCTGCAGCCTCTCTTTGTGCCTCAGATTGGCTGGTATTGTTTTGATGCTGCTGCACTGGAGCAACAGAACTAACGTAATTATGAGATCAAGCAACATCTGTCGGGTTTGGCACCCAGCTCACAATCGATTGTTCGCTTGGGTCACGGGATGAATGCGCCCCAAGTGCACATTAGGGTGCGCAATCATAAAGCTGCATTAGCCAGCAAGGGGCAACCCGGCATTCTTGGGCTTCATCGCCCCACAAAATTGATGGCCCACAAAAGAGCAGTGGCACAACACACAAAAGTGATGATGCCAGAGAGACTGATGCGCTGCAGGCGGTATTTGACATCTCCTGGCTGTGGGCTCTTGTGTGTTGTGATTTATGTCACCCTAATGATTGATTACTTTCAGATCATTCCCATTCTAACATATCTCTGAGAATTTCCCTCTTCTTCAAACATCTTTTTGTTCCACCAGCCCTAGGCTGCAGATGGCATCAACCCACGCATCTCCATTGTTTGAAGCCTGCAAGAACTCCACCATTCTTTGGGGGAATGCTCATAGTTGAGTAGCTAGTGTCCAATTAAGTCCTGAAACTGTGTCTGTGGGCACTTTAACCTTTTTATTCCTTTGCTGTCTCAGGAATTTCATTGCCCATGACAGCTACAACTCAACAATACCTAAAAAAGTCATCAAGAAAGAAAATCAGAAGAAGACACATTTTTAAGGTTATGGGAAAGTGCTTCAAGTGATGGCTACAGCAGCATCTGTCACACCTCCATAAAGGTTCTTCTGATTATGTTTCACAAAGTGAATTATCATCTCTGGCATGCAGCACTATAGCAGACTCTGTGTGAAGACAACAGGCTAAAGCTTCTGCATGCTGGGAAGCCAAAAATGCCTCTGGGATGCTTATGCAAATCATTAGTTTTCTCTGATATCTCAACCATTCTGTATGACACATAAAATATCAATGACTCAATATTCATATGACGGAAAAACACAAGAAGTCAGTGCTTGTATCAAGAAAACATTTAAAACATTTAAAACATTTAATTTTTAAAAATCGTTTTAATTTTGGCAAATCTAATAGGCCTCAGTGTCAGGGGAATTAGTACAGTGGATAGTAAATAACTTCTTCAAATCACAGCAAGCAACTACAAAAGACTTTATTAGTTTGTATTTTCTCCTTCCTTAGAAAGCAACACCACCAAAAAGAAAATAATTGCAACTACTTCAGTCACTGACAAGAAGATATCCAAAAGAGCTTCAAGTTTCCACAGAAGGCTTTTTCTGTCACTGTGTACATGCAGTACTGCTGCCCAGTGCTCTCTGGAGCTCTGTGTACTCTCTTTCTCTCCTGGAAGCCCTGGCACATAGAAAGGGATATATTACAACTCCCAAGAAATCCTTCCAGCTTCACGTTCCTCAAGTAGCATCAAACACCATTACTCAGATACAATACCAAGAAGTAGCAGAAAAAGCTTTGCTTTTTGTCCCTCAAAGCACAGACTAATTTGGGGTTTAGGTAGGATGGAACAAAGTCTATAACACACTTCATTTATCAACAATATCTGTAGAGGGATCAGCTCCTGTACAAACCTAGTCAGGATTCAAGCCACAGGGCACACTGAGGCCCATCAGTTTCAAAAGGAATTGGGCTCCTGCCTGACAAGCACCACTGTCACTGTGTGTCCAATGCAGAATTTCCTACCTTCAGTCAAAAGTGAAAACTTTCAGCTGGACTGGGGAGGTCTGGTGATACCAGACAAAATACTCAAACGACTCACATTGTTCCAAAAGGGGGAAAAAATTACCGGAGAAAGAGGGTGAGAACAACAGGTCAGCTTGCGCAGGCCAAAGTTACAACTGATTGTACTTTTTGTTAAAAACAAGATGATCTTAAACATTTGATGCTTCTATGGACAGAGTTAATTTCTCACCCAGTGCTGCTCATCTCTTGCTTTGTTTAATTTTTGTACAGGTAACAAGGGATGCAAGATATCTGTCAATGGCTCCAAGCCTGGATGCGTCCTCAGAGTGAAGATCAGAAGCACTGATCTGTGGTTTTTTGTGGGTTTTTTTGGTTGTTTTTTGTTTTTTTTAATAAGTATCTGAGGAGTTCCTGTGAAAGCATTTAATGTAACTAGGTCACAAAGAATGAAAACTGTCCTTGGGCAGCCTTTGAACAGGCATAAATATGTTTTCCTCTTTATTTCTTTTTCAGCAGAATAGAAAACATAAGCCCCTTTCCATAAGCTTTATTTCATTTTTAACAGGCTCTGCAACTCCTGAGAACCCATGAACAGTGCTGAATGTAATTCAAATAGTCCTCGATACACACACTCCAGGTCTGATTCCCATTTAAACTAAGGTTTGCATTATCTGAACACCCACTGTAAAACTGTTTTCATTGCTGGAACTGCGAGGAAGGGTTTAATTTTAGGGAGAGGGCAGATCAAAATATTTTGACACTGCCAGTTCAAACAGGAGGTCCCGTGCTGCAGAGACAGCACTGCCACCCACGAAAGAAGGGCCTGACCTGTATTGATCCTGTACTGAAACCCAGCTCTCATTGGTTTAATTTACTTAAATGCTGTAATTTTAGATGCATAGAATGCATCTAAATTTTGTCTGCCTAGAATGCAGAAACATAGAATGCACAGAAATTTTTAGATGCAAGAAAAGACAGTGAATGTATTTTTGAAAGAGGGCAGATGAGCCCATGTGCCTTGACAATGGTGAGTGATCTCAGTCCTGGTTCCCTTTGCAGGGGTGGGACAAGCCCACAGTGTCCCATAACAGGCTTTTGCTGACTTTGGGGCACAGTAATCTTAATCTTACAATTTAGATATATTCAATATAACTTGGGTGTAATGAGTCAAAAAGAATTTTAAAAGGATATATATTTGGAGACTTGAGAGCGTATCTATGGTTTTCTTTTGCCATATTGCCTTTAAGCTGCCTTGTGATCCCCTTATGGCTGCTCACAGTTGCCATGAGCTGCAGCAGCTCTCAGGTAAGAATAAATTATTTGAACTGACTGAATACTTGCATAGCAGGGTGAGGTGATGGGGAGGAGAGCTTCTCTTCAGTCGATATTGGCCCAGAAAATAGGTTAGACAGCTGAGTCCAAAAAAAAAAAAAAACCAAACAAAAAAAAACAAACAAAAAACCCCCACCCAAATAACTATTGGTCATTGGGCAAGATGGTGTTTGTCCAAAATCCAGTTTACTTCATTGCTAAGCAGTGAATTTTGTTTTGAGAGATAACTCTGCATCAATTCTTACAGTTAAACATCAGAATTTCAAAGGCTGTGTGAAAGGTAGAGACTCAAATGCACCCATGTCTCTGCTACACAAACTATGTGCTTTTCTTGTACTGTTTTAGTGAAAATCAGGAGAATGGCTTTTATGCAGCCAAGCACTTAAGTTTAAATAGTGAGTATAATAGCACCTCTCTTGACTTTCTCAAGATTATTTGTGTGCCTGCCTTTGGCATTTAAGCACTAAGTTGAACCAAAATCCATAGTATTATCTAAAGAAAATAACTGACCATACTATACTAAAACACTTACAAAGATTGTGAGCACCATTGCTGTTTTGTAAAATGAATAACTTTTATAGAATAAAACAGGACAGAGGTTTCTATTGCTCCATCACCTGAATCCAAATGAAGAGAATAAGGAGTTACAGATAGAGTCACAGCCTTAGTGAGACTGGAAGGGACCTGTGGAGGTCATTTTATCCAAACTCTTTCACAAGCAGAGTCACCTAACACAGGCTCCCCACAACCATGGGCATACTTATTATTCTGAAAGCATCTGTGAATGCTAGAAACACTACTAAACTAAAAAAAAAATAATAGAAATTCATATTATGAGTGAGTTTACAGATTCCTGGGAGAACGGAAGTCAAAGCATGTTGCAGTGGTTCACAGACCACCTGGGCTGCCTGAGCAGGCTTAGGCTAAGGCCCCAAAGAAAGTTCGCTGGTCAGACCTCAAAACATCTCCCTGCCCTTCTTCTTAGGGCAAGAACCCTTGAAGCTCCCAGAAGACCTTTCCCCACATATGGTAATTATGTTAATCCCCACATCCCTGTTGGTTCCTTTTCTCTCCTCCCCACTTCTCCCTATTTAGATATTGTTCTAGAGATTTCATTGCTGCTTGGCTCCTGGTTGGCTCCCTGTTATTCCTCCCCGCCCTTCGTTGAATATTATTGGTTATTTGTACTTACCCCCACCTTTGTACTGCCCCCTGCCCTTGTCCTGATTGGACTTTTTGAATGTATATCTCCTCCTGCTTTTCAGTTGTATAAAACCCCTTGTAACGCCCTGTTCGGGGCTCTTTACCCTTCTCTCTTTGCTCCCTGTTTCCCCATGCTCCTGAACCCCTATCACCCTGGAATAAACCTTCCTACCCTGAAGAGCCCCTCTCGTCTCTTTTGCCTTCTCCGGCGCTCTTACCAATGGTGGGTGTGGCGAGCCCTGTGAGAGCTCTCAGTCACCCTCCCACGACAGAAGCAGCTCCAGCCACTCCCGACAGCAGCTAGGGAAGGACGCGCGCTCCTGACCACCGAGCTAGCCGTCCGGGCGGCCAGAGAGCAGCATCAAAAGCAAAGGCTCGCAGGAGAGCAGAGACAGTCATGAGCATCACAAAATAAACTCTCCTCTGTCTCCAATCTGACAGTAACTGATGATCTTAAGATAATACGTCATACATCATTTTGGCCTAAAGACTGGAAAGAGCTCTTTTTGTGAAATAACATCCCCTGCAAAAGGACAGAATGTTCTCTCAATTCAATCTCTACACCTCTAGTCTGTATCTCTCTAAAGATCGTGGGGACATGACTGAAGGCAGAATTGGGCCTATTCTTCGAAAGAAAATAGGAGAAGCTGTACATTTTTTACTAAGTAAACTAATTTTTTTGCCTGATGAAAACTATACAGTTTTGCCATTTATTGTTATGCCATAAAAATTCTACAGTACCCGCAAAATGTACCTACAGCAGAATCAGCCCACCTTTTTGTCATGGGAGGAGGAAATGTGCCTTGTGCAGAAATGACCCTTTGGAGGCATTAGCTGGCACAGTGCCACACCATGACTGCTGATGGGATTTTGCAATGGAGACAGGAAGTCCATTGTCATGGAAAAGCAGCATTTCCAGCACAGGTTGTACAGTTCACGGATCCACATGAGATCTGACAGACAACGGTTGTGCTTCCACTGTTTGACTCAAAGTCACACACAGCAGAACCCACAGACAGTGGTGTCTCCCCAAAAACAAAGCAGTCAGAAGAATGGATTGGAAATACTCATTTCTAGACTGCACAGGGTTTTCAGGTTCCCTACAGGAGGTATTTCTGCACACAGATGGACTAGGCTACTGTTGAAATCATCTACAGGCTAAACATAGTTCTAGTAATGTTTCTGTGAAAATAAGCCTTGACAGTAGGCTCAGCATACAGGATTTCCTTTTTGACCTCTCTCCCCAGTGAAAATAAGCCTGATATGTAGACCTGTGTCTGAATTTCTGTTTCATGCCAACAGAAAGAGAGAGGTAGTAAACCAAAAATCACTCCTAAAACTTACTGAGTTTCCATGTTCTCATCAGATTTGAGATATTCATGGCAAAGGCACACCTTATCTGGAAACATGGGAAGGAGCGATCAGTGTCCAGATCTGTATTATCAGAAAAAGAAGAAGAAAGGTATATTTTTTCTTTTCTATTTTTAGTGGCATTTGTTTAGTAACTCCACTAAGAATTAAACAATATTCTTGTATCTATGACCAGCATATAGCTCATAAAGAAGAATCAGCAGTTTGCAATTTCAGCTCAGTCACTGTAACTTTCCTTACACCCTCCTCAAGATTTCTCTTATTTATTTATTGCATTTCTAAGGATCTTCTGTTAGGGCCTGTGGACACGTGTACGTAACAGACATAAAAATCAAAAATACAATCACAATCCCTGACCAAACAGGGTTAGCGAAAAGAAATGATTTATGCTCTGCACAATTCCTCTATGTGTTAAGCTTAACAGAAGCAATTGTTTTTCTTCCAACTGCACTCGTAACACAATCACTACATTTGCCCTTGAAAATATCTGCCTGAGAACTACACGCCTCCCAGAGTTAAAGAGCTAGGGTTTGGGGTTTTTTTTTGCCCCAGATCAGAATCTTGTAACATTAAAGTTTCAGAGATTTCGTTTGAGCTACTTCTATGGCTGCAGCCCTGCACAGGGTCAGGCAGCAATGAGCAACCCTGCTGTAATGGAGGGTTTTCTTCTATTCCCCCTCCAGCACAGAATAAATGTCCTTTCGTCACTCTGTGGAGTGCTCCATTTCCCACAGAATGGTTTATTTCTGCAGAATTATCCAGGCACACAAGCCATTCTGTTCTGGTGAGCTCTGCACGTCTTATTCATGGTAATTACGTTCACATCTTTGATCTCAGATGAGATCTCTTGTGCATATTTTGTTCTATTTATGTCTTTGATCTTGTTACTTGTTTTTCTCCCTTTTTTTCCAGTCGCCTGTCTTTCCATTTGAAAGATATTCATCCTACATCACTTTAAAGACAAAAGGTGAAACAGTGCCATACATATCCTAAGTAACCTTGCAGAATATACAGGAGTACTGAGCAATTTTGTGAGCAGAGCACATCAGGGTTTTGTCTCCCAGTTTAAACGAGCAGTAGCACATCATGCTGCTGACACCAAGAGTGTATCTAGGCAGCTGAAAACGAGACGTGGTATGGAGAAGAGTACATTAAAAAAAAAAAAAAAAAAAGCCCAGTTATTGTGATAACCACAGTGACAGCAGATTACCCCAGCAGAGAAGAGCCACACGGGACTCATGAGTGTGCAGGACCAAATCTGCTCTCCATGGCAACGGGCAAGTGGCAGGGGACAGCGGGCAGGGGACAGCATGGCAGGGGACAGCGTGGCAGGGGACAGCATCGCGGGAGCCCCACATGGAGCAGGGACATGCTGTCCCACTGCCCCCACTGCCTCTGCCAGGCTCCGCAGCTGTGTCAGTGCTGGAAGCTTCAGTCTCCACAGCACCTTTGCAGTAGACTTGCCTCAAAACAGGCATTTACAAATAAATCAAAGAAAACAATAAATACTTGTATCTTTTCAGGTGCTTGTACAGTTAATACTAAAATAGTGAAAGCATAGGTGTCCTGCTAGCATCTTGCATGGTGATGGCTCTGGTGCTGAGCAAGGAGCTCCTCAGTGGACACACAAGTATGTGACAGCTCTAGCACTTAAAGTCAACAGGATCTGGGCTTATGGTTGAGAGTAAAAATGCAATACTGTTTCACTAAAGCTGGTTTTTCACTAGTTATCAAAGCAGAACAGAGGAATAACATTTCCATGGCTCAGAATTATCATAGTAAGATGACCTGAATTTACTGCAGCATTTCCTGCGTATTAAGCTGAAAGACTAGATGTATCTCCAATTATGAGAGAAAACGCAGGGATAGGTCAGAGCTACTTAAAACAACTGTCTCAAACCCCAAATTCAGCCAAAACTTGTGACCACTTCTTTACTGTGAAACAGTTGCATTAATCATTCACCTCCACTGTGTTGGCTTGGCTGAAACAGCAGAGAGCTGACAGCAGAACTGTGTGACACAGCCATGGAAGTATCCTCTGCTCTCCTTCATTGCCTCACAGACAACATTTCATATCAGTAATATAAATACAGAGATATCACAGAAGGCTACCGGGCTGGTTAAGGGTGAATGACAGTTTCTATCTGAGAATTTCTATAGATTATTCAACACTTTCATGCCAGAATTTCCAAAGCTATGGGAAGCATGTAGATTAGGGGCGGACAACTTCATTAGGAAAGTTGTTTCCAAATGCCTAAGTTTATCTGCCAGATCTCAGTGGAATTCTCAAGCAGCCAATATGTTCGTACTATGTTGCAGCACTGAGAAGCTCGTAAATCCCTGTTTGTCTTCCTATGAAACACGTGGAAGTTATGCTAAAGCTACTCTGTTATGGTAACATAAAGCTACCAGTGCCATAGTCACTACCTGCAATGTGTGTCTAACTAATTTCTCTGAGATCTCAATTACCTCTCCACTCTCCTGTTGTGAAAGTGGAGTTGTTATCTCAGCAGGGAATATTAGTGTCACATTGCTTACTTTGCACAGGGTTCCCCTCCACATGACTAATCCTTCACCCATGGATATAAAGGTTCAGGGACTGGTTGCTAAAAGCTGTGTGAAAATAGCAGACAGAAACTGTAACTCCCAGGTCATCCCTAATACAACGGATTAGGTGGCACAGAAAGTATGAGTAAAATATGTTCTTCAGTTTTTTTAATTATGTGTAAACAAGAATTCATTATACAATTAAGATGGTGAACAAACTTTTCATTAGGCTAGAGCTAAGAGGACACAATATTATTAGAATATTACTATTCTGAAAAAGAGAAGACAGAGCCTTCAAATTATATAGTGTCTATTTGCCTTAATTTCAGCAAGACAGAGCAAGTGTTACTTTGGAATTCATCCCAATCTCCTCAGAAGCTATGCTCGTATTTTCTCCTGCCTTCCAAAAACATAGCAGAAATCTCACTTCCTTATTGTGGATGAGCATTTCCCAAGCTACTCTCATTTTAAAGCAGGACCAGTGAATACTTTGCAACCAAAACCTCTCTGCTGGAAGGATCCCTCCCCCTGCAATTGAAGTGCCTTCTCAGCCTGAGCCACAAATTGTGCAGCAATTGTGTCACTTGCTGTCTTTGATGATGTGCAGACATCCCAGTCTTGTGCAACCCAACACAATACCCCATGGGAAAGTCCTTTCTGTTTAAATTTAAGGTAAATGGAAAGAAACCTTCATGTGTGTAATCCCATTTTAAAAAATAATTCTATGGCATGGGAGCCTGGAAAACCCTGTTTGAGCTGAAATTAAAAAGCAAACAGAACCAAGACATTTTAAATCCTCCCATATGTGTTCTTCCATGATCCCAGTAATGTGGGTTACACTACTGCATTTAAGAAACTTTCATTTTCTCATCCATTGCTTGGTCAGACTGGTTTCCTTAAATCCAAACACCTTGTGCCATTTTAATCACTGAATTGTTAAAAATAAATAAGACAAACCAAGAGTTCTCCACTGAGACCCCTGCCCCAAAGCAGGATGCCATTCCCAGCAGGCATTTGCTAACCTTTCCCCAGGAAGCTCTGCATCACCCCAGTGAAGGGCTGCTCTAACGCCACTGCCTTGTCCTCTCCCCTCAGTCCTGACGCCTGCTCATCCTGTATGGTTCCTGTTCTGCATCCAGCCTCTGTCCCACATCTCTCCTGAGCAGCTGGGCCAAAACATCCCCCAATTCCACACAAGCTTCCCTCACCCTTCTGCAGCCCCTGCTGCTTTACTGGGCTTTGGTGCTAACCAGAGGCACCACAGGCAGGTGCCCACTTTGGGGCTGTGGCTGCACAGAAGGTCCCTGACCCCCCAGGCCGAGCGGGGCAGGGTCCCCTCTTTAGCCTGGAGTGCTGAGCCCCAAGCCTTCTTTAACCTGCCTTCGGCAGCTCCAACAACCCCGGCTGCAGGGAGGGCTGGGGCAGGGCAATCAGGCCATCAGGCTGCAGCGAGAACACTTCCTGCAGGCAGCGGCACTCGAGGAGAGGAAACGATGCCGCTGGTGTCCGGCTGTGGAAGCAGCGCCGCGCCGCATCCGTGCCCGGGCCGCAGCGAGGGGAGGCCGTGCCGCTGGAGCTCCCAGCGCGGGGCAGGGAACCGCAGCTCTGGGAGGGTACAGGGGTCGGACTGTGGCAGCAGAGATAAGTGTGACCAGCAGTGTGGAAAACTGCCAGGAACTCTCTTGACTTCATAGCATTTCTGCTGTCTGGGGAAATTGCGTAAAGCACATTTTAATTTTTATTTTTATTGTTACTTTTTTCGGTGTGTGAAGAACAATATGCTTTTCCAGTTGAAAGTATTTTAGCTTTTAACCATTTTTTGCTTTTGTTCAAGGAATATACAAATACTCTTATATTAGAATCTATATTTCTGCTTAATATAGATGAAGCAATATTTTATATTCATCTATATATTCTATATTTGCCGATAAAACAAAGGCTAAAACACAGCTGTAACTAGCAAGTGTTTCAACATGTTTTCAGATTTTTGCCATAATAGAATATTACCAAGGAACTGAACTCTCATTCAGATGAGAGTTAAAATTCAAGTCAAGAAGCTATATTTTTTTCCTTCCCAGGAACACTTGTGGTCACTTTAGACAAGATCAAGAAGTTCAGTCCTCCCAACACCAAATTTTGTGATATTTTTCTCTTTTGCAGAGGTATTCAGTCAAAACATTTTGGCTGCAGGGAAAGGGGTTAACAACTGTTAATACCTTGCAACTGCAAAGATTTCCATCATGATCATTTCTTGACTATGAATTTCATGTCTTAGAAAAGTATCTTAATTTCAGATTGAATACAATGGTTCAGCACTATAATTACACCCCTCTCCCCCTTTTCCTTCTCTTATGGAAATAAAATTCATAATTCTTCCTCTCATTTTTATATATTATACTCATGTTACCAGGAGTTTTAAAGTTTCTTTTTTTAAGGTAGTTACTGGTGGTATAATAAAAGAGAGAAAATTAATTTCCTACAGTTTGAATCAAAGTGCCCCAGTGTCTCAAGATGCGATGTTATAGTAAAACTGTAAAGTTAATGGAATATTAAAATCTGTCAGTTGAGCTTCACAGAGAAAAATAGTTCATCATCTGAAGATTGAGAGCGTGATACTAAAAGGGGCTATGTATTTCACCAATTTACTGCTCAAAATTAAAACAAGAGAGGACCTGTCCTTTCTGTTTACAGAAACAATAGCTGTATTGCAACAATTAAAAGCTCCTTCTAATTTTCAGGTAAATAATAATTAGCGATTCTTTTTAAACATCCTATAACAATAACAGTGCTCCAAACACGAACAGTTTTTCTGTGCCATTGCTGGAGTGATTAAAATGTTGAAGGCATCCCAGCAAGTCCCTGAGCTCCTTGACAGCTGTCATTGCTATTGAACACAACTATAACAGCCAGAGAGAGCTTTATTGGTAAACTGTTCTGCTTTGCCACAAAGGCAATCTCACAGGCATCTGCTGCCATATTTCGGAGCTTTTTTCCTTCCCTCTCAGACGGAGCTGGTGATTCGGTGCCGTGTGCAATTTCTCCCTCTTTATCAATACCATTTGGTGAGGCTTGTGCCACCAGAGCTCAGGAGGTTTTGTTTCCAGGAAAATGAGCAAGGAAAATACATTTTTGCCCAGTATAATGGCCTCATTCTGCGCTAGTCATGTGCATCAATGGAGCTGAGGGCTTTTCAATAGGGAGTGGTGTGACTTCAGTGTTTAAATATAAATGCAGAGAGTTTTTATGAGAACTGCTGTACCCTTCCAATTTGCATCTTTTTTTTATGGTAGGCAGAGGAGAAAGCTTCAACACAATGAGCTGCAGGCTCAATAAAGACAGGTCAGACGGCCCCACGTCCGGCTGAGCACCACGCGCAGCCACAGCCGCGGCACTGCCAGAGCCCCCTGCCAAAGGCAGCCCCTCTTCCTTGGTTCCCCGAGCTATCCTGCCCCTCACATCCCTGCACCCCAAAGCTTTCAGCCCCACAAAGCCCCTCAGGCAGTGGAAAGCACGTTTGCTCTACTTTCTGTATTTTACAACAGCAAACCGAGGCACAGTGAAATAAGGTTACCTGCTCAAGGTCCCCCAGGCAGCTTATGACACGGCTGGGAGCTGAACCTCAGCTTCCCAAATCCCTTGTTTAACTGAGGGGCCGTTCTTGGCCTCTCTGATGGCCTGTCCCAGTGTGTCACCTGCACCCCAGGCAGAGCAAACGTCACAAGTCCCCCAGTGATAGGTAACGCTGTCCTACACCCTGTACCCAGCTCAGCCACCCTCTGCAGGCCCCCACATCCCCCAAGTCCCTTACCAGCACATCCCAGTGTGCAGCAGCACCTCCCTAGGCTCTTCCAGCACCTACCCCATTTACATTTAACACTTCGTCCTTCCTCTCTTCCCCACACCTCTACATTTGGATAGCTGTGTAGCTCCAGGAAGGTACCTGTAGAAGGTGGCTTCAGGTATGAGGAGGGACACAGTGTCCCAGGGAGCAGAGGGAGGGAGGCTGGGATAAGAGCTGGGATTAAGCTTCTCCGAATATTTCAGCCAGGAAAGAAGTGATGGAGCTGAGATGTGTCAAAAACTTTTGGATGTTAATGCTGTGTGCTTCTGGAGCAATAACCAGATTTGTAGGGTACAGGTTTCAGATGAAATACTTTTTGGCTTCCCCTCTTAGTGGAAAATGGGAAATCAGGAAAGAATAATGTCAATCACAAAGAAGAAGACTACTGTAATATCTAAAATATGTATACATCTCTGGGTGCTGAAAGCAGTTAAAATCAACCTGCGCATACACAGTTCTAATAACCCAAAAAGAAATCTTAAGACCAGCATGATTTGAACAGACATAAAAGGAATTTTTATTCTCTCAGTCCAGATAGTCTTCAAATTTCTTTGCATAAAGCAGTAAGCAATGATCTTTTCTGAAGGAATCACTGCCTGAACAATACTTTTAAGTTAGAGAATTATGATGTCTTTCCTATGTTCTGCACCTTTAAATCTGTCAGACTGCTGCTATCCATTTTAGACTATTGTGTTCATTCACGTGTGCAGACATACATTGTGTCATGGAGACTGCAGCATGTTCTTTCCTATTTGGTGTTTTTAAGTGTAAAAGTTATTCAGACCACAATGATCTATTTACTGTTCATTGAAATATATAAAGCTTTATACAGCACTGAAATGCATTCGTGCTTGAGGTGCAGTGTGAGAGCTGCTCAGCAGCACAAGGGAACACCAGAACTAGAGCTGGTTAGAAAATAGATTTTATGTCCTGCAAAACAGTCCAAGATTTCTTCTTCTTTGTTGTTACTGCTGTTCTGAGTAAGGGCAAAAAGCTGTATTTCTAAATGTTTGCACTTGATCCAATTCTACAGGAGGGAAATTATTATTTGTTTGATATATCAATTCTCTTCACTTTTATATAAAACTCGTATTTGAAATAAAAAGCATTTTATAGCTATATATTTGCACTTCAGAAATGACAAAACCTGGTACACTTGGATTCTCACCAAGTTCCCACTCCCTTTTTCTTTGTCCAGTCCCCATTTTGTGAAGAAGGGCCATTTTGTCAAAGTACTGTATTCTACATATGATCTGTTTTTTCAAAAGAGAGAAAAAAAGACCAGATTCAGGTAAACAGAAGAGTCTCTGAGCGGTTAAAATTGCCAGTGCACACAGTTAGAATGCAAGCATGGGGTCTTAGCATTCGTTCTTCCCTAATTGCTAAGTACAGCCAGTAACTTCTTACAGCCTGCAAGAGGCATCTAAATGTTTTTAGGTGCTCCCAGGAGATCCCCTAACCCCTGCTTTCAGATCTGTCCATTTCACTGTTATGAAGCCTCATCTTAAATTTTAGACCATCTCAAAATGCTCCAGGAAATTCAACACCGTCCCAAAGAACCAGTCCCACAGAGGGTTAAAAAAAAAGTGAACAGAAGTACTGTTGCATTAAAATAAATGGCTAGCAAGTGGTCTAAATAAAGCATTGCTATCTGATGCCTGAAAACAGATTTGACTGAAAAGGTATGCTTTCAGACTAAGAAAGCAGAAAAAACTAATTAGACAAGAAGCAATCGTGAACAAACATGTTAGCAGAATCAATAACTGGAACTGATCAGCTATTTCTTTAATTGTGCCAGCTGGGCTCTAGCGATGTGCTTAGAGGAGCATAATTACTCGTCTCGGTTGTACAGCAGAGTTTTTTCTTTCTCTATCCTTTTATTCACCCTCCTTTCTTTCTTTTTACATTAGGAACTGGTCATATGCCATTAGAGAAAGAAAAACAGGGTCGAGAAATTAGTGGAAAATGGGACATCCTCATACATAAGAGAATATTATATGAATAATTAGAAGTAGCCCTAAACAGTTATACTAAATGTAACCTAATAAGAAAGTGAGCCATCAAGGAAACATAACTCATTTCTTAATATGAAAGGATATTGTGTGTGCTGTGTGCAAAGCAGCGCTGCAAAATAAAATCAAATGAAATAGGAACCGTTCTCTCTCCTATTTGGACATGCGTACCAGGGATTGTTCTAATTGGTAAGGCTATGACTGATCAAGGGACAGAGTTCTGCTGCTAAAGCACTGAAGTCCATGCTGTACAGCTGCCTGCTACTGTTAGAAAGAAACCAGGACAGATATAAAATAAAGCACAGAAAGGAGAGGGAAAGCATAGAGGAAGGAGGGTAGGGGCTCACTGATTAATTAACAAGCCAAAAAAACCAACACACCCTTCCTTGACTGATGTTTACCCATCTTTAATTGACAGCAAAACAAAGCATTTAATAACTACAAGGCTCTTATGGGCAGCTCCGTGGAAAATCCATAGCAGCACAGAGCAAGCTTGGGTTTTTTAACTATAGCAATAGCTAAATGGGTCTCCATTAGAGCGATGGCTACCCCAAAAAGTGAAAATTAAAAAGTGAAATATACATTTAATCAGCCACAGGCTACTATATCAAAAGTGTTAGCCTATCCCAAGCAGGGGTCTGATCCAAAACACATTGACGTGAGTAGAAAAAAAAATTGTGCCCCACAAAAAAACTTGCACTCAGAAACTTGTCCAAAGCTGATCTAAACCCTTTAAACAGCTGAAAGCCTCAGAAAACCACGACTGGTCCTATTTTCTGGTTTCATGCAGGTCAGATCCCTGTTCCAGGGGCAGTCCTAATTGGTGGCATGACCAGAGGAGCCCAGCGCTGTGCCAGGAGGACGGGGTGGCTCAGCTGTCCCCACCCCGTGGCAGGGCTCTGGGGCGCTCTCTCCAGCACCAGCCACCTCTGCCCCCTCTGACCACGGCGTGGCCTCCGAACACCAGCCATGTCTGCTTTCTGCAGCCCTCCTGAAGCTGCAAACGGCCCACTGAAGGGGAAAAGCCCCTGGAGTGAAGTAGGAAGCTGAAGGGAAGTAGAAGTAGGAAAGAAGTGAGATGCTTTGAGATTGAGATGTAAGAATATGCACCAGCAGCAGTCAGCAACTCTCACCCTCAACCTGAGGCTCAGGACTAAATTCCCAGGAAAACCATGGAGAGGTGCTGCTCGCAGGGGTCCCTACAGCTGTAGATCATCCCCAAAACCCAGCAGAATGCCTTCAACAGCAGCAGCCCAGGCTGGCTTGTGTATGCCAGGGAGGCTTGTGCAGGTTGGTATTTTATCTGAGACAAGTATTTCTATGCTTATCATTTTCCTAGATGAAGCCATTTAGCTTTATTGTGTGGCACATATGTCTCTTGATATGGAAAAGAAAGTTTTCTGAGGCAGTATTCAAAGGGCTCTGCATTTACGTGGGCAGTTACGTCTGGCAGACGTCAGTTCTTTACAGAGAGGAGTAGCAGGATTCAGAGCTTATTAGGGAAATTATAAAACAAAAAGGTATTCTCTAACAATAAAAGATTCTTCAATCAGGATCAGTCAATCATACTGACAAGGAAAATAATTTAAGATAACTTGCAGAGAGAATAAAAATGCATTACATGGGGTTAAGTTGCAACAGTGTTCATGTTATCTTTTAACATAAGTTGCTGTATAGGCACTTAGCACTATATAATACACATAGAATATTGTAACAGAAGATCTCAGTTTCATCTTTCAGCCTTTCAAAAAGTATCTAAGTTCCTGATCATTTAAATCTTTGCTGATTATTCATCACTACCACATTTTCAGAAAGGAGATGCTAAATTAGCTACTTACTATGGATGATATTCACTATGCTGCTGAGTGCAGTCACAGAACAAGCCTCACAGAAGCAGTGGATGATAAAGCTTTCTGTGCTCATCCTAGGTATGATGAGCTCCATTTCAGCACCAAATAGCCTGGCACAAAGGGTGGTCACAGGGCCAGGCTGAGGAAGAATGAAGTATCGTCTGTTAGCGATAGCTATCAGCCCTGATACAGGTGATACGGAGCACTGTTCAAAAGGCTTCATCTTCAAACAGCCTGATCAGGACAAAACAAACTCCGAAGGAAGAAATTTGCCCCAAATTAAATTAAGGCATTGACTAGATTTCACTGGAACCCATTTCTTGCACTGAAAACAGGCCGGGCTTAGCTGTCCATCACTGGGCGCAGTTAAGGTTCATTTCCACAAATATTATAAGGGAGGCAAAGACAGCCCAGGATTGCCCTAGCTCCAGGAAGAGCCCATGCTTCCACTGCCAGCCCATGCCTGTGCCTTGGTGAGGTGTCCCAGGCAAGGGAGGGCTTTGATGAGCTCGGAGCAGCCTGGAGGAGGAGGTTTGGGGAAGAGTGAGATCAAAGATTTCCCCCTCCTTTCCCTTTACTCCTGTCCAGTGCAGGTGGCCTTCACATGCAGGGAGGAGATGTTTGGAAGGCTCAGGCAGAAGAGCTGTCCCTGGGAAGCCTCTCAGGAGGCAGCAGGCAGGCAGGACCCTTCTCCTTGCATCCAGAGCTCGGGAGAGCGGGCTGGCTGTGCCACCACACTGCTGCTGAAAAGCAAACATGAAGGCAACAGATTTTCCCCTTATCTTTGGACAAGTCAAAAATTCCTTTTTGCCTTCATATTACTGCTGTTGTCCTCAGAGGGTCTACCTGGAATTAGGACCCCCGTGCCAGGCACTGCTCAACCTTAAGGTTACAGATCCCCTCTCCCGGGTTTTGCAGCCTAACAGGACCAGACAGACCAAACCAACATCAGTCCTACTTTCCAAGCAGGAAGCTGTTACACGGAGGGAATTCAATAGGAGCTGGGGAATGTTTCTAAAGTATGGCTTTCAAGCTTTCTGGGTCTCAGAAGCAGAATAAAACTCTTAACTTCTCCTCCTATAAAAATACAGCCTGACTTTGGAGTGACTTCAGAGCCTGAGATACAAAGGGAGCTTTTGGCCTCATCCAGAGCGTGAAACCCGGCCCCAGTCTCACAGTCTGCTCTAACAACCAACAGGGTTCTACATCTCTAAATGCCAAGGTGAGCATTTACTGTGAAAGGGAAAATGTTTTAGAAACCAAAACAGCTCTGAGAACTGTTAAGCAAAGCTGTCATTGGTAAATTATTCCTTTCTGCTGTTATAATTTTTTCCCCTCCTGTAGTATGATCGGATAGCTAAGTGCAGCAGTCAATACATAGTAATCAGGCTAATGATTGTCTAATAGCTAAATTAGAAGAGTGACTCTTAATCATGCAACTGATGCCAGTAGTCTAGCACCGAAATCCAGACACAAAAACTCTTTGATTACACTTCACTTTTTTAAAGACCTAATTAACTTTTATAAGACTTCTTGATTTTTTAAATATCTTGAGCAAACAGTATAACATGAAAGCTCTATAGAAAGCAGCAATTGTTTCACTGACATATCACTTGCATGGTCTACAAAGATGGTGGACCTTCACACAAAACAGTTAAAATTATGGAGCCCAGAATCATATATAATGTTACAAATCTTTTGATATTTGTATTAATTTTCTATAAACCTAACCTCCCTAATAAATGCATTTTAAATGGTCTTGCAGAAATACAATCCATTAAGCCCTGTGTAATCTACTCCTGGACCATCTTATAATGAACCCTAAGTGAATTTGTTCAGTTGAAACTCAGAAAAAAGGTAAAGGGAAAATGGAAAAAAAATAATATAATATAACCAATACAAAACATGGACAAAAAGACAAATGAGCCTGTGCAATCTCCCTTCTGTGTACTAATATATTTGATTAGTCATGTATTGGTTCTATCATGCATATTAGAAAGAGTTTCCATTAAATTAGGGTGATTTCAAATCCTTTAATACAAATCTGTAATTCTTCTAATGAAATAGGAATACAGAGATCCTAATTTTGAAAAACAAAATCTCACAATCTACTTTGCTGAAATTACTGACAGTGGAACAGGGGAACTGTCTGGCTTCAAATAAGATTATAATTCTTGTTGCCACAAAGAAAAGAAAAAACAAAAAACCCAAACACCTCAAAACCCAAAACAAACAAACAAACAAACAAACACCAAACTCTAAATATCCTACCCGAGAGTTACTTGCAGTCTGGATGATCTTGCAGACATTCTGCCAGAAAAGCATCTCAGAAACCAGGAGGAATTTACCATAGTAAAAAAGAAATAAGCTATAAACCCTACATCTAATGCTTACTGAGATCAGTGGGCAGCCTTTTGGATGAATACCAAAAAAAAAAAAAAAGAGTACAATTAGTGTAGCTAGAGACCACTCTTCTTAGAAAAATATTTTTGTTGGCTTCAAGCAAACCAACTGCATGGCCACAGCAAGCAGGGCTTGGCCCATCACTGCTGGAGAGAGGCAGGGAACACCATGGCAACTCAGAAAATTCCTTCAAGGGTAGCGGCAGAGAAGAGATTTAACATGCTTTTCCTCTACCTACACATTGAACCTCCTGAAGTTTTGACACTCTCTTCAATCATGTCCAGCATGCTTTCCATCATGGGGAGACTGCAATGCACCCCCCTCATTTTAAAATAAATTTGGATCACTCTCCATCTGCCTAGATAATGAAAACAAGATCCTCAGGTACTACAGCATTTCAGAAATCAGATAATGAACTGAAATCATATGTTTCATGGATTAGTCTCTCTCTGAATCAATTTATGTTAGGTATTTTGTTGGAAAACTGACCCAGATTCCATACATTTTTTTAATTACTGGAAAATCACTTCATCCAGTTCTCCTGTTATGGATGACATACTTCATCACTGTTCAATATTAAATCATAAAGAAAATAAGAAATTAATGGTGAGGTGTAGGAGTTTGCCTTTCACGTCCCTGCACTGCCTGCAGAATTTTCTATGTGATTAGTCTGATGGGTCACTGAATTACCTTCAGATTATTAGGTCTCCAATTCAAAAGCATTTCTTCTATTATTATTACTTAAAAATTCAGTCACCTGTTTTTTTAACAAAGGTGCAAGTCAAAATAGAGTTTTATAATATGTTATAATATGTTTTCCCTGGCCCCCTGCCTGCAGTTGTTTGGATAGCTGGCAGAGCGTGGTATCTGACAGTACAGAAACAGTGTGGATAGTTTGCCATTCCTATGGGGATCTATCTTTGGCAATAAGTTTGGACTGGATGTCTGTTAGCAGAGTGTGTCAAAACTGTGCCAAAAGCACTTTTGGACATATAATAATAATAAAGGAGTGTTGCACTGCGTTAGTAGGGGAATTCTAATACAAGTTGTACATCATTTTGCAGTGAGCTCTTTACCATGTTAGTGAAATTATGTCTCATAATAAATTAACCATATCAAGTACTTCATCCCATAGGTTCAGTAAAGTAAACATACGTAAGTCTAGGTAACTTCCATGGCAGTAGAACAATGCCCACATCCCTTAACACACAACTCAATCAAACACAAATCTCAAGGCCAAATCCATGGCTGGAGCAGGAGGGCACATTAGAGCACAACCCACAGAGTTGGGCAGGCTCTGAGCCGCCTGCGAGCCTGGGGTTCTGCAGAAATCCTCAGCTCATGGGGTCAAAGCTCCCTCCACATTCCCCTATTCTGACTCTGGAAGAGCCAGTCTAAAAGGGCTTATCTTTATATAGCTTGCCGCTCTGAGGCAGAAATGCAGACAATAAATCTCAGTTGGGAAAATATGACTTAATGGCTATGAGAACCATGCCAATCCTTCACTGCATAGCAGCCAGCGTTTAGAAAATAGGTACCTGTTCAAAGCAAACAAACACATCAGAAATGTTGGGTGTTTATTGAAAAGCCTCATAAATATAAGAATAGGTAAACACCCAAAAGGATTTTGGCATCTCCAAATTCTGAGAGCATTTGTGAGAACAGATGATAGGAATCTGAAGATGCTGATGTTTGGACACGTGATGGCACCAAAAAATGATCACTACACAAAAGCAGCAGCCCAAACAATTGTTGCACTCATGGAAAATTTACACCATAATCTGCAGATGGAAGATTCAGAAAGGACTTAATTTGGAAAATGGAGGCCACCAAAATGGAAAACACACATTAGTTTAACTTCTTTTTAAAGCATGCTTATACAATTAGCTCTTTTAGAAGACAGGACAGTTATGCACAGGCTCAGAAACATTCCTGAATAAAGCAATACATGGCTGGAAGTCCATGTTTCAGCTTTCACCCCATAGCTTTACTATTATATGGTCATGATATGACATGAGAAATGTTTTACAATATTAGGCTTAAAATGCTGGCCAAAAGAATCAAAGACTCATCCAACTTTAAGGAAAATCATGAATTCATCCTTTCAAAGCCAACAGAAGTTACAGGTGAGCCTACTAGCCAAAAAGCCTGTTTCTAAATCTGTTTAAATATGGATTGGAAAATTCTCATGTTTGAGCAGTGACTTGCATGCACTGACTCCCCAGGGATGGCCTGAGGGGTGCATGCAGGGAGGCAAATTGGCTGAATCAGGAACACAGCACGTCCTGCCTTTGCCAAGAGGTGTCTTCCAGAGGTGTCACAGAGCCAGGAGCAGCATGGGAGGGTGGGTTTGAGATGGCATAATTAGCAATGTACCTTGCACAGCAACATGGCCTATGGACAGCAGAGTTACCTGGAATTTCTGCTGTGCTGTGTACAGAGAAGCACTTTCCCAACCTGAAACACTAAGGAGAGAATTCCTTTCCACTCTCAAAAAACTCTCAACATGTCTTCTCAGGAAGACTCACTGCCAAGAGATCCACATGGTGTATGAGACAGGCTGGAACTCTCCTGCACCCAGGTAGGAGCAGAAACCTTCTAAGAGAGACTGCAGAGTGCAGCTCTGAATGGAGCAGCAGGCAAGCAGCGAGCCAGGGTGCAGCTGTGATTGATGTGCACTCTGTGTGCTTTGTGCCTCGCTCTGTGATATTTCTAAAGGAAATTCTTCGGAGCAGTGACTGGCACATCAGTGGTGCAGCTTCCCTCACCAACAACAGGAGCTGCACGGCTTGGCTCTCTCAGCCCCACGGGAAGGCACAGAGCACAGGGACCCTCAGACCTCTGTCTAAATGTGGGCTGGGGTTGGCAAATGACGTATTCATGAACAACAGCTCAGCACCGCACAGTATTTGTGTAGGTGCTTTTCTTCCTTAATTTATTGTGCCAAGGTGGTGATGGTGGGAGTTGTACTGAGGCAGATGGCACCAACATCAGCAAGAAAGGCAGGGCTGGGACCTCCCTGCACAGCTCAGGCAGCAAGGGGTCACTCACAGTGAGTCCAAGGGGGCTGACACGGAGCACAAGGAAACTACACCTGCCATTAACAGGCATCCAGTAGCAACCACCAGCAGCAATCCACCTGTTAAAACACCACTGCCACTGAGTGATGAAAATGGCCACAATTTTCACATAGCCCTGATTTTACTCAAGCATTAGGCACCTCTTAGGTCTGTTTTGGGGCAGCACAGTTGTGTGCTGCCTCCTACTACAGCCAAATGGGGAAAAAATTGAGTTTAACTCTACAGTGGTAATTTTTAAGGTGTTTTTTTAAGGCTCTAAAACACGCTTCCTTGTGTAGTAGGCATAAATGTACTTCAGCACTTAAGATGTTGGTTCAGCCCAGATGGAGTAATTTTATTTCAATAAATGGTATTTTTTAATGGTCCCAGATGAATATTTGTATTCCTCATAATGGCTGAGGAAGGAAAAGTCGAAATGTTATACTGTGAGAGCATTCTCATTACCTTTTCGTTATAAATACTGTTATTTTAATTGAGACTCAACTTCCTGCAGAAAAAGCTGCCCATTTCTGAAATATACATTTTTTAGGCTGAAGAACAAACAGCAGACATCTGAGTGAAAGTCACATTCTTTCCACTTTTTCATCTGAACAGATATACTGTCTTACTGTGCCCTGAGGAAAGCTATGAAGGATGGAATGCTGTGGCTCAGGTGTTCCCAAGGATTCTTCTGGACATCCGTTATAAAGCTCTTGGTGATACTGAAGGACTGGTCCAGAGCAGTCCACCTCAGTTCCAAGGTTATCACTCTTTTTCTATGGTCACCATGTGACCAATCCCCTTCTTCTGTATTCTGACACTGATTTAAAGGGTCTCTGGTCATACCAATATCCACACCAAGAGCTGGTTCTGTGCAACCTGTACCCTGTGACAGGAATACAGGCATGGCAAAATAAGATTCCCTCAGCAAATACTGTACAAGCTGCTTCAGGACACCACGGTTTGGACAAAGCACCTGACTCTGCCCCAGGGTTTTGCTGGTGAGGGTCTGAGCTCTGAGCTTTCCCTGAACCCTCTGTCTGTACTGAGAGAGGTCAACAGCAGAAACCCAGCCCAGGCTCCATGTTTTCTCTTTCCAAAACAGTTTGGGGAAAATGAGTCTCCGAAAATGAAAATATGACAAATCAACCAAACATTTTATGGAAGAAGAGAAGGTTGGAGGGTTCTCTGCAGCCCCTTCGGCAGCACAAGCCCTCCTGCTGCTGCCAAGGCTCCATCTCCCACCAAGATCAGAGCCAACCAACGGCTTGCTTTGGGTGCAGGACCATCCCTGAACAGGACAGCTGGAGATCTAAACACCTAAATGGCAGATGTCTGTAATAAATTCTGGATACACAAGCATAGGCACTTTTTCATTCAAGCCCCTGGTAGTTCAGTTTTCTAGGTGTGTGCTGAATTCTGCTCTTGGGCTCACGTACATTTTGGTCTCTAACTCTCTCCATTACAGCTCTCAGTGTACATACACCAGTGACAACTGCAAATGGGAAAGCCTAAATCCTGCTTCATAAATTTAAAGCCTGTAAAGGCCACCTAATAGCATTATAAATTTCTTAACATAATTTAATTTGTGTACATGCGACTCTTAAAAACTCTGATTTGCCTGACAAAGAGAGCTGATGTGTTTTTATTCTGCTTTTGTTGTGTACACTAGCCTGTATTAGTACATCCTATCAATATATACAGAGCGATTAATTTGTGAAGTAAAAGCTTTTCTTACTTTCTAAAAGCTCCTTAATGTAAACTCTAAACATCATGAACACTCTTATTCAGACTGATTCTGAGTCCTTAGCTGGAGTTGAGAGGCACAAGATGAAATGCCTGTGAATGCTGATGGATGGCTTTAGGCAGGGATTGCTCAAATTTGCACTGGAACCACTCCTAGCATGTTACTGGAGTACGGCAAGCTGAAAACCACCAGCAATCCTTCCAGATAGGTTATCGTGCCTTGAAAGAGCAGAGTTTTTCTTAGAGCAGCACCTGGTGTTGACAGGCCTATTAAAAATCACCTCTCCCCAAAGCCACTATCCTTTGCATCATTTATGCATTCAGAATAACCCTTAAACAATTCTTGCTATTGTTCATTAAGAGTCACAGCATCTACTGTCACAATGCCTCTAATCATAGTCAAACTTGCTGTATTTTAAGGAATATTCAATGGAACAAATATTGTGAACATAAGTGGATTTTTTTAGATGTAATCAGAGATCTGTTTTCCAGAGATACTTACTAAGCTTGACCCCATCAGCTACAGATCAGCAAGGTGCATAACAACACTATAACTTCAAGCATATGTGTTTAACCCCTGATTACAGCTAGGCAAGTCATATGTCTAAGTTAAGTGCATACTTACAGGTTTTACGGACGCATGAATTTGATACATGAGAGTTCAAAGTTGGGATTTGTTTGGATTTTTTTACTTCTCCTGTTTGGACTGATTTCTCCAGCACTTCTATAATTTTTGTCTGATTATTATCCAATTAATTTTTAATTTAACTTCATACACACCATATTTCCTCCCAGACAGAACACTTACTTTCTCTCTAATAGATTTCTGTCTTGAAATACTGACCTATTTACCACTGGAAAGAAGTAAAATATAGGCTCTGGTTTAATGCCTACTGAAATCGGTCTGGAACAGGTGCGGGATCTGACACAGAGAGAAGCCAGTAAAATGCAAATGGTATTTAGTTATTGAGGCAAATGGCAGGCTTTAAAGCACCACCTGTGTATATTTTGCAACATATCATGAAAGTGGTGAGAACCGTCCTCATTTATTCATGCGTTAACTTGTGACATTTGGCTCAGAACAAAAAGCTGTAGAAAAGCGTAAGTTATGAGATGTCAGGGAAAAATGATATGTCGTGCTGTAAGATGGGGCACTTTATATTTTACGGTTCACTTCAGTGTTATTCCCAGCCCTGTAGCAAGGAAAGAGTCAGCTGGNCACACTGAGAAAGAGAGCCCGGAGTTATGTTCATCCCAGTTCCTTGCCAGCCTCACTTTCCCCTCCACTTTTTCAGAAAAACACAAAACTGCCTTTTTCGCCACTTACTTCTGCAATGCAAGCTTTTCTATCTCCCATCTCCCTCAAGAAACTTGGCAAGAGAGATTCACCCCCTCCAAGAGGTCAGCAAAGGCAAATCGCACCCAAAATATTCTGTAGGTCTATGAGCCAGCAGATCCCCCTGAGCTGCCAGATCCCCTGCCAGGGTGTAACACCCCATGGGAGGATTAATCTCAGACCCACTGGTGGAATGTCCCAAGCTCATGCTTCTATTAGCGCCACAAACTGCTGGAGAGGCAAGCAAATCATGTCCCATGTCAGCATTTTACATAAAGTTGAGTTTTATTTATTTATTATGTGTTTAAACTGTTTTAATAGCTACAGAACCCTATTAACATAAGAAATTGCAATGCTGCTTCTCTATTTACTTCAATATATTTACCAGTAAAATCTGACAGCTGACAGCTTGTGAATGTGATGGTAATGTAATCATTACATTTACACTGGATAGAACACAACATTCTGAAATTGTGTGACAATATTTTCAGTCTTAAATGATGGTTTAGAAATAAAGACATAAGTATTTGTTTATAAGTAATCTATCTTGAATATGTTCATTAGTAATATTACTGAAGGCGTCAAATAAAAGTTACTTGAGATTAATTAGAACAGAAACAGCTAATTTGTCTGCCTGAGTGGTTTTCACATGAGCCCTGACTTGACATAGCACCTAAATAAAACAAATATAAACCTGCCACAAGGATGTGAACATGCTGTCCCAAAAGGCACAACCACTTAACTTGTGTAATTGTCAGTACAGTCAAGAAAAGCTGTTCTAAGATTTGGTTTTCAACACCGGATTAAACAGCATGTCCAAACAGAGCAAATTAAATTAGGCTGTGTCTAAATTAGGCTTCTTCCAATGGCAAGATTACTTTACATCAGCAGAAACATTGATCTGCCTTAGCAGCATCTACTAAAGATGATGGCGGAGCCCAGAGAAGAATTTAGAAAGCCACTCTTAGGCTTGATCCAATTTCCATCCTTAAAATAAGACCACACGCGGCTCACTCTCACAGAGTTCAAAGGACACCGACAAACCCCATTGTTCCTGTAATACCCCAATGTTTTCATGAAAAAGTTGCCTATTATGGCCTATTCTGTTTGGTTCATCTCTTCTTGACATAAGCCAAATCTCTCTATTACTCATTTATTTACTGAGCACTTCAGCAGAACTTTATCACTTAAAACCATCTCCAGCATTGCAGGGCAATAAACCCTAATGTGAAGAGATCAGTGTCAGTTTATACACTTCTCATTAAAGCATTCTAACAAAAAGAAAAGCCTTTAAAGGTCTCTGCTGCTGACCTTATTTTAGGATATAAAAAGATGACCCAGGAGGCTTAAATTTGAAGATTTCCCTGCTCCATCTTTTCAGGACCTCTTTGTACACCATGTACAAGTGGTAGAAGGGGAGGGAGAGGAGAAAGCACTTTCCCCTGAGGGACTCTCCAAGTCTCTTTTAAGGATGTGCTTCTGAATGTTCCGTCTGCAGCTACCATTGAATTCCACAGGAATTTGAGGCTGGCAGCCAAGCAGAGGGTCTCAGGTGGATCTTGTATGGAAACCAAAGTCTGACTGGGGGTAGGTGGGACTTTTCTGAAATAATTTTTTTCACTTTGAGAACGTCAGAATTTACTTCTCTAAAACTTGCAGCGTATGCTAAAATCCAGGCTGACAATTATTGATCAGTTCTGATCAATGGCTCTGCAATCAATAGTATTGCAGACGAAACCAAACTGCTAAAATGAAGGTGGAGTAAAGGATGTGAGAGGTTTGGGGAACGCAAATCACCCTGTCTGTGAGTTTCCCTGTTTTCAGTTGCTGCCAAAATTGTGCGGTGCACAGACCAGGCAGATGGCTGTGACCTGCTCTGCTGGATGTGGTTAACAGATCTGTGGGAAATATCCCTGAGCTCCTGAGTGATATAATTTTTCATTTCTTTTCAATTTTGTAGACAATAATTAAGGAAAAGGGGGCTTGCATGTTTTTATTGAAGCATAGAGTCTATATTCTCTGTTTTTGAGGGGGAAAACCATTACTGCTGCCTCTTCAGAAATAATGTCATGAAATAGAACCATGATAACCATTTCTTCAATCTCCACATTATGAAAATAGATTGAACGTTTAGTCACAAATCCGCATTGTACAGCTGCAGAAAAAAATGACAGAAATGGTACCAGCCATAGTAACAGACGGGGACTGAAATATATTCCTGAAATTTGCTGTACTCTGAAGGAAATAACAATATGCTAAGTAGCAATCCATGGATGTCATGAAACTATTCTTTTAATTTTAAAAAGGAGGAGAATGAGGTAAGAATAAAATCCAGGACAATCAGTCACAGCTGTTAATGAAACAGGCAACTGAGTCCAGACTGGATGACTGAAAAGATTCCTTACTCTCTATATTTGTATTGTGGATTTTTACCTTCTTGGGAAAAAATGCTCCTGAACCTGCTTGTGATTTGAATAATTAACCACCACCATTCTAAAAGGTCACTGAGACATTAGCTGCTGCACATGGACAGACTGAACTCTGATCTGCCTTTTCCTTCTGTCTGCACTCCCCCCCTGACAGCACAGGGTATTTATAGGTGTTTTCTCAAGGAAAGCTGTACTATACCTTAACTCCGTAAACAAGATTCAATTAATGACAATACATTTTTGCCTGGGTTAATTGATGCTGTACACAAAACAAGTCTTGTTCTGATTTTCTACAAAGGTGCTGGAGGTGAACTGTGTTGCATGGACTTAATTCTTATCAGGCAGGATACAAAAGCAATGTAACAGATAAATGTGTCACAGGAATAATGGGGGTTTTGTTGATTAAAGCTTCATCTGACTAACATTCTCTGTCTTGTGTCCATCTTTCATAAAGAGTACAGGTAACGTAAAGTCACTGCTCACAGCTAATTAAACAGCCAGCTCACTGCTAGGTACTATTTAAACTGGGCTAATGCCCAATAAACAACCTCACAACATCGTTCTTTGCACCATCAAGGCCCTGGGAAAGGTAGATTCTTTCCCAACAGCCACAAATGAACATAACAAGCAGATGAGAAAGGAAAAAACATATTGTGTACCAAATATTACAGAATAACCACCAGGGATCAGCAGATTGGTGTAAGCAGAAAAAAACCCCAAACCAAACCAAAAAATAAGTTTGCAGTAAATGTTTTCCCTCACTCTTAATAGCAAAAAATCTCCTTTTTATTAAATACAGAGCTTCATTATGCATCTAGGCAATTGCCTGGATAAATCTTGGACAGACAGAAAAGTTAAGAACCACTGGAAAATTAATTCGAACATTCAGAGATGGCTCAGAAATATTTTCTTCAGTTTTGAAACAGAGATCTTTCCTAGTAGACAAAAAAATCCCTCTTCATCCAAAAATAGGTTAAAAATAATCCAGGAGAAGCGCAGATGAACAAAAGATCAATCTTTCCTCAGTTCTGTCACCCCTGTTTTGTATCACAAAGAGGTGGCAAAAGGTGTGAGAAGAGAAAAGGCACCAGAAAGCTTTAAGGGAAGAGGGGGAGTGCAGAGGGGGCTTTTGCCAAAGAACAGCCCAGAAAGGAGAGGTCCCCATGCAGCCAGAGTCGGGCATGGCTGCACCAGGAATGTTCCAGACCGCAGGCATCACACTCCCTGCTTTCTCTCCTTTGCATGTTGCCAGGTCCAAATCAATCATAGCAAAACAACACTGCATCATTCTGAGGTTTATGTACAGGAAAATTTAAACTATTTATTATTATGCCTGTAAAAAAGTTTTCATTATATTATCAACAAGGCAACAGATTATTCTTAACATAGAAAGGTGACAATGGAGGGAAAAGGAGGATAATGTTACTAGTAATCAATTCTGCATGTTTGAGAGTCGAATATGAAAAAATCAGGGGAGAGGAAGAAGACAAAAATCTAGTTATAAAACCATCATCAGAAAGTGAAAACAGTACTGATTTGTAAGTAAACCAAGGAAAACAAATCAAATATTCTTCTGTGCTATGGAAGGAATATTTAAAATGAACAAAAATATGTATGGTCTCAAGAAATGTCTGAAACCACATGAATTCTCAGCAGAGTCCTTCTAAGCGAAAATACAGTACTCCCTGACTTAGAGAACAGTATTTGAAAGGATAATTAAAGCAGCTCAAAATGAGAAGCCCTGTATAAATACAAAGAGATGGGACTGATAAATAATGCGCTCATTGAAATGTTGTTTTTTTATTTTCTGAGGAACCTATAAAATTTCCACTCATTTTTCATGTCATTTTGTTTCAAGGATTTACATTTGTAATAATAATTTTATTAAGAACATTCAAAAACAAACTTCTCCACACAGGGACAATGCATCTCACAGGCTACAGAAAAGTTATTTTCAGGTACAAAAATATATCCTGTGAAATATCTTCCCATCAAGTTATTAGTGTAAGTAGATTGGAAAGGGAAAGAAAATGTAAGCTGAAACATGGATCAGAAAAGAACTGAAGCACTGCCTTAACTGTGTTTCTGAACTGGGACCTTCAATTTAGCTTTTTGTTGAAGGAATTACATGTTGTTGTGGCACCTGTGTAAAGCACGCCTAGATTAATTTTGGTTTTAAGATCACTTTTGCATTTGCAGACCTAAAGGCAATGTCTCACTGGATAAATCTCTCAATGGTTTAAGTTGGCTCTTCTGTAAGTGTGCAATGTCTCTTCCTCCAAAGAAATAGAGGAGGTCCTTGAGCCCGTGGTTACCACTGGCTGAGGCAGGATTTAGCAGAACAATGCTGGGTCCTGATGCAGAAGCTGTGCAGAGGATACTAAAGTGAGTCCACTGGTAAGAAAACAAGAGAGAACAGCTTGTCCCCCATTCTGACAGTTGTGGAAAACAGCACTGGAGGCAGAGTTCCCCGTATGAAAAGGCAGGACTGGCAAAAGTCCATTAAGGAAGGCAATGGAGGAAATTGCAAAAGAAGAAAGGGAGTGCATAAAAGATGAAGAAATCGGCCCAGAGCTCTTTGACAGAAGAGATACCATTTTCTCCAGCCCTGCTAGAAGGAATCTTCTCCCACTGGTCTAAAATTAGGCTTCAAGACTTTGATATTTGTAACACATAACCCCATTAAGATTGCTTAACTCTCACTCACAGAGATCCACCCTCCTGTAATCTTTACGTGGGCTTTTTGACAACTTTCCCAAAAGGGCAGAGTACCAGACTACAGGCTGGCAGACAGAGCCCAGCTCCAGCAGGGATCCCCCCTGGATTACAGCTGGCCTCCTTGAAGGCAGAGCTTCAGCTGCTAACCCACCCTGCAGGGCTGGGCACTGAGCAGACACTGGCACACACTGAGTAATTTCCTGGAGGAATTTTACTTGACATTAGCCTGGGTGTCCATGTCAGCACTGACTGTTCTTTTGGCCACCCAAGTATCTAATGGTGCTTCATCAAGCTGTGGCTGCAATCTGAAAATACACATTTGTTTTCTAAACACAACTGTGCTTTAATTCCTTTTAACTCTACAGACAGCACACAGCTGTTTTGAGCTAATGGGTGTTACTTCAGTTGTAAGAGTGCTTGCAAATATAATGGATCGTATAATGGCAAATGAACAAATACATTTTTATCAACCTCTGAAATGAGTCATTTATCTTCTGGGCTATGTACTGAATCATGACACGAAATGATAAGTTTTATCTCTTTTACTGTCAAACTCAATCTCAGTCAAGCTCCAAATTGCTGAGAACACAAGTGAAGAGTGAGCTTTACTCCCGACTGAAAATGGAAGAAAAGCTGGCTAGCTGGCCTTTCCCTAAGTGGCTTTAATCTTTGTGGGGCTTGGCTTAAATGAAAGTGTATGGCAGTGTCATCCCCCAACACCCGAGCACAAGACCCCAGCACAGCTCCACTGGCTGGGAGGGTTATCAGCAAGCAGAGTGCCTGTCTGCCCTCTCTGCCTTCACCTCCTTACTTTTCCTAGAAAAAACATTAAGCATTCTCTTGTCACCCAATCCCACTTTGATATTCAGTTAAATACATAAATTTCCTTTTATTACCTCTTTTAAACAAATCCAACTTCCCATCATACTGTACAATTAAAACTTAATTCTGTGTTAATCCTTGATAAATGATACCTTATATAAAGGTTGACCCCTTGGAATAGGCCAACCTTTAAGGCTTTGATGAAAACCAAGCACTTACGACCTATAAAGCAATAGCTGTAATATCTTCGTTTAACTCATGGATGGCTGGCTCATTTAAAAACCATTGTATTGTAAAATTCAATCATTTCCTTCTGAATTACTTCAGAAAGAACATCAAAATTTGATAGTGAAGAAGGTATCCCGTACAGACATCCTAGAAGTTACTACTCACAAAAAAAGAGGAGCAAGATGGCAAACATCCTTCTTGGAGGCAGGGTACAACTTCTGGTGCTACCCATACTGGGAAATTCTTCAAACATAGATATTTACACTCTTGTGATTTTCAGCTTAAGATCTATCTTAAAATAAATATATTTTAAAACATCTAAGACCACGGATATGGAAGCAAGAGCCTGTGGCAGAAAAGGAAGAGAAAGAAGATTTATGGCGGGCTAATTTCATTTGAAATTACCTGGTTTCAGCCAGCTGAAGATAACAGAACCCAAAGGAAATTTAGAGGAAATAACCCTTAAGTCAATTTGATATCTGTTCCACTACGTGTGGAGAAACATCCTTCACAAAACCTGGACCCTCCAGTCATAGCAGAACTGATAATCAAAAGTAATGTGGAAGAGAAATTGTTGTCATCGTCAACAACCACGGGCAGCCAGTGCTGTCACCTAAACCTCCCGGCAGGTCACTCCCAGACCAGCCCCTGCACAAGATTGTGGGAATGTGGGAAGTGCCCTGAGGCCATGAAGCTCGGGGAGGTGGCTGTGCCGATACAGCTCTTCCCAGCAGCATCGCAGCTTCCCTCCTCACCCGAGGCTGGCTTTGCTTTTCCCACTCTCTCTTTGCCCAGTCGAGAAAAGCCCGTACCAGCCCTTGTCCCAGTGACAGGGATGCTGATACGCCAGCTCAGACTGCTCACCTGTGGGAACCCGCAGGTCTGGTACTGCACGATGCCAGCTGGTGCATGGCAGGGGATTTGCTTTAAGGGACAGGATCTGTGACATTTCCACCTTTGATCAGCACTGTACTCCGCATACGGGCTTGGTTTTGGACAGATGAAGGCTCCTTAAAAATTGCTGAGCATTAGAAGCATTGAAGAATCCAGGCATGAACGTTTTTTATTAGTAAGTCACAATTTTAAATTTACAATATTGCTGCTTGTTTTCATCCTAAGATGATAGAAGTCCCTGGAGATGATCTAGAGTCCAAAATATTTCCTGACAGCATTTTCTCTGTGTCCCTTTATTTGTAAGACAACAAGTAAATAACTTATCTGATCCTTCTGACAATACCAGAAAAAAAACCATTCTTCTACTAATTTGTTTGGTTTTATCTGCCTATAGTTTCTACAGAAACCAATGTCACCTGTGATCTATCTCTGTTATAACCTCTTGTGGCAGTCTGTTTTGTATTTTCTTACAATAACCTTCCTTACAAAATAGATATGTCATGAATAATAGAAGTGCCACCACATTATGTATCTCTATTTCATAACATGTGATTCAATACCAAGATTGTTGGCTTTTTAGAAAAATCGATATCATTTTAAAATGACAAACCCTTGAAAATATTTCCCACCATGATTTTGAGGGCTGCATAAGTCATTGCGAAACTTTTGATTAAATAAATGGACAAGAAATGGGGATCCGCATCAATGGGGAAATGGCAGAATACACACAGAAAAATTATCCCAAAAAGTCTGTGCAGAAACACCAAGAAACAGGTAACATTAAGCAAAATAAAGTAAGAACATTCCATAAACTTCTAATGAGAAATGCCAACAGTTGTGCGCTTGGGCTGAGATTGTGTAAAGTAGCTCTAATTGATCTCAGTTACACTCCATGTAACATTCAGTTTATCTGCTTTGTAAGTACTGCTTCATGAAGAGGAAGTAATGTAAGCTGACTAACTATTTCAGGGGGAAGGAGGGAGAACATGAACATCTGAATTAAGATGCCAGGTTCTGCATGCTAAAAAATAACAGTGGGTTAAATCCTCCACTCAGCACATGCAGAAGAACATTCTTTCTAAAGATCCAGTTTTAATTGCAAGACACATCACCTCTGCACTGATGATGAGCCAGTTCCTGAATAAAGGACTTTGAGCTCAAGTACCAAAATTCTATTTCAGGTGATGCCAAAATTTCTGTCCTGAAAGCCTGTGGTCAAATAAACATAATGTAATCTTGATGGTAGTTATGTTGAGGACCGATGTGGATAGGAAGTGCCTCTACCACAGCCTTGCCTCAGCTGCAGGTCTTCTTCTGAGTGAGGCAATTGCAAGCTATACCTGCCTTCTGCTGGGAAATTCCTAACCCTGTGTAACTGTCCTTCTTCCAGGGCCAGGGCAATACTTCTGAATGTATCCCAAACACATATGATTGAGGTAGGAAATGGGAGTGCTCACCCTTCCCCGTAAAACTGAATTTAAGAGAAAAATAATGGAGTTCACTGCATCAGAATGACTGGAAAAATCCAGAGCGCTGGGATCCCACTCTGCATAATTCACTCTAGTTCACAGCTCCAGTTCCTTGTCCAGCCTGATTCCCTGATCTCAATTCCTTGGCTTCATAACACCATATCTTTCTCCACAACTGTCTACAGAATATCCTTCCAGAAGATGTGTGGCTGAATTTATTCTGGCGGAAGAAGGAATAGATCATGGTTAAACCACTGAAGAGTGAGAAGCATCACTCTTCCTTTTCTTCTTCTGATTGATTTTATAGAGAACTGGGGAGAGAGAGCCCTGCTTGGCTGAGAAGTCCCTACCTTCAGGAGACATTTGCAAGCTCTGGATAATATACTGCATAGGGTCTCTCTACAGCTGAAGAAAATGACTGAAAATTACAGTCTCTCTCCCATTTTCCTGCTGCCTTGTTTAGACAACCATGCTCAACATCTTGTATGGCTTAGCACACTCTGAAACTGGCCTGTGCTTTCCCCATGCACTGTCAGGAAGCCCGAGGCAGTGCAGCCACTCTGAAGCATTTTCTTAGATCTATTCCTGGGCTGAGCGATGCTACAGCAGTGTTTGTGGCAATCAGCCTGACCACTGCAAACATAAACACTTGGTGCTGCAGGCCCTAGTTAGCAGAGGTGTGATAGAAAATTCAGAGTAGCAAGGTAGGAGATGAACATTCAGCTTAAAATGAAAAGATTTTCTTCTACTGTGTCTCTGGCATTTACTTTACAGCATCAATAACCCTACTCCAAATCAAGCACAGGTTTTACTTCTGTCTGATACAGAAGCAGCTGGACTCTGTTTCTTTGATAAGTTCTCACCACTCCTAGACCTCTAACCCTTTCTGCCTATTTCCCTTCTCCTGAAACAAGCAGAGTAAGATGGATTTTAGCAGCCTCCTTGCTCCACCCCAGAGCTCACCTCCTGCCTTCTCTCAATGCACAGGCAGTATCTCCCATCCAAGTATTTCCACACATGGCTGGAATCTGATTTCACCATCCACTTATCACACCTGCTCTTTCAGGCCAGGCATAGGAAAATAACCAACCTCCTTCCTCACAGTCTGGACTGTGTTCAGTCCCGGGAACTGCACATGTGAATTATGCAAACCAATGGGCATATATTTTGGCACAGCAGTTAAAAAAAAAAAAAAGAAATCATGTAGAGCCTAAGATCATTGCTGTTGTAAAGCCAGCTCCAGAGATACCCATCACAAGTCACAGAATAAACAGCAATGGAACTTGCCTGCCTAGAGAAAAATGGAGGAACCATGATTAATATGTTGTAATGTGCCTTTTCATCCTTATCACTTCCAGACTGTGGAATGTTATTTCTGGCACAGAGATTCTTGGTCAAGTATGAAGAGTCATCGATTGGATAAAGTGCTTGATTTAGCCCATTTTTATTCTATTATAGAATGACAGAAAGAGGTTTTAGACAGGAATAAAATCAATAGAGGGTAAAAGTAGAACTTAGCAAAATAACTACAGCTTGAAATGAAAATGATATATTTATAATGTTGAATAAGGATTAATTAAAAAAAAGGGCTACAAATCTACTGTCAGAAATCAAATAAGTATGAACAATAATATTTTATTTCTAAAAAGTGTTCTTTATCCTTATTCTTCCCCCCTAAAACCTAAACTTTGCATTCTTTGACTCGAGCTGTCATAGAAGAGTTCCTCCATGGAAATGACAAAGCAGGAGGCAGCATCTCTGCTGCTCACCCTGTTCCCCTTCTCATTAGGAGACTTGTGTGCCATGAGATCCAGGAGCCTGCAGGTCTGCACTGCTCTCCTCGCTTCCCAAACAATGGGACATAGTGCTCCACAGATGAGCCACGGAGAGGATAGTGTCTTGCCCACAGAACTGGTAGAGAAGAGAAGTGGGTTATTAGTTTCCCTTTATGGATGCAAAATCACAGTAACTCCTGACAGGTTGACACCAGACTTTTGGTAATACATCTGAGGTTGAGAATGTTCTCCAAAGGTTATTAATTGTTATTTATGTGAAATAATATTTCACAGTCCAGGTTAAAATTATACGGTCCACATACCTGAATTCATCAGGCACTTTCAGTGCCTTGAAATGTTCAAAATGTACTTTTCAAGGAAATTAAATTAGGGCAGTGGCAGAGGAAGTGCAACGTTAGCAGTTACAGTACTCCAGGACACTCTTCACTATCATTTATTAAACAAAAACTCTGTGAAACATGTTCTTTCCTAAGTGCCACTAATCTACAGAGTTGACCAGCTGAACTCCTGTGCACAGCACATTACAGGGGTTTCTTGAGGCAGGATTAAACGATGGAGGATGATTCGGACTTTTCAGATACCTAAGGAAGAACATTCCTTTTGGCACGGACAGATTGGCAAGAAGCAAGATAACTGGATATTCCTAACACTGAAAGACGTGGGGGGAGGATATGATCTCACCTGGAGCATCAGAAAGCAATCTGGCTTCAGAGAAAAACAAGAACAGCAAAAGTAACGTGTTTCAATTATTGAAAACATCACAGCCTGGCTATGGTAGCTAAGTTGGCATGGTCCGTGTGGCAGGCAGGGTTCACTGCCTTTGGAACAGCCCTGCTTTGCCTATGAAACTTCTCCCAAATAAATCTGCATAGCAAAACTGCACTGTGACCTCTGCAGGTTTTCTCCCAGCACTCCCTAATGGAGGCTTTCTCCTCCTTGTCTTCCTCCACCTTCGCACAGCCAATCAAGCCCGTAATGCTTTGGCACAGAACCAGCAAGGCAAACACTCTGCCAAACGTCAAGATCCTCAGCAAGAATAAACACAGGCTTATTCTTTCTTCAGTTCTGTGATCAAAACTTCCACAGGGAGACTGATAAGACAAGCAGACTGTTATTGTTAAATACTGCAAGTACACATGGGGTAGATTAATCTCCACTTTACTCCAGGGTAAGTGATAGCTTTGGTCAAGTTAGAGAGATAGGGAAATTAGTTTCTTTCTTTGCTTAATATTACATTAAGTTTCTTGTTCACCAGAACAGGAATGCAGCTCATAGGAAAAAAAGCTATTTATTTGTAACTTAAGGAAGGGGATCTATGACAAGTTGTAAAATCACAGGAAAGGGTGGAGAGCAGAAATATCCCATCACTGGGGAGGAAGATTTCTAGTGAATGCAAAGAAAATTGCTTGAAACTGGCACCACTATGAAGCAGTGACATATTTGGAGGTCAGAAGGGACTGCTTTCATCTTTCTAGATTGTCCCTTGAAGCACTGAGAACATTCCTTTTTCTTCCCTCCAGCTGTCTTCATTACTAAATTTCCCCCTATGCACAGACCTCTGTCCCGAGAGCTTTTCTCTGAGTGAAAGAAGAGAGCTCAGAGAAGCCCTGCAGGTTTTCATACCCACAAGAGAGCCCAGTCCCAGCTCTTGGCGTGATAAAGCCTTTGCCCTGGGATGCCATGTCTTTGTCTCTTTCTTAAACTAGCTAGCTTAAATTTGCTAGCTATTTTCTGTCATCCTCCTCCTCCTCCCTACACTTCTTCCACGCTCTCCCAGCCCCTGTCCTCCATTTATCCTTTACTGGAAGCCAGGGAGACTTGAAGAGGTGACACTGTGCCCTGCCCAGTCCATGTAAACATCCCCAGTCTTCCCCCAGAACACGTAAGAGTCTGTATCAGGGGCCCTTTTCATTGTACACCAAGGCCAGGGCCAAGGACAAACTTCTTTGTAAATTGGAGATCCAAAAGAGATGGGGGAGAGGGTAAGTAAAGCACTTATTGAAGTCAGTGAGCAGGATCAAACCTCTAATCTGGGTAAACAAAATCTGGGAAAACAAAATGACATTGATTGCAGATTGACTTTAACAATGAATAATTGTTCCTTAATGTGCACATAAATGTGATAAAAATCAAAGCAATATATTAAAAACAAAATAGAAGAAAAAATACAAAGGGATATTTTACAACTAAGCTCCATTACCATCAATCCTAATGAGATTAAGTAGTAATTGCTCTGTCAAGAAAAAATATGGTGAACTCAGTGGATGAAGGACTGTGATAGGCTCCTCTTGTATTATAAGCTCAGGCCTAGCTGGAGAGAAATGAAGGGATTTTTCCAGCATTGCATAGCCAATTCTTTTAATTTTTTATTTTTCTATTATCAAAGGCTTTTCCCTGGAAATGCAATTCTTAACAATAAAAGCATTCCTCTTTAGTCATACCTGTAAGCTCTGCTGAAGTGAGCAGAAGTTTTCTCATTCTTTCACTTTAGTACAAAAGTATCTTGAAATCGGTACTACTTTTAAGCAAGCTTTCCTGGTCTGTTTTCTTGCTGAGGATGTAAGGCCTGGTTTGCCATGGGATTTTAGGTATTGCACTCAATCATCTGAAAGTGCAAATTTCAGTATCATCTAACATTAATGAATAGTGGAGAAATACATTAGTTTGCTGAAGTTACTTGAACTTGCATTGCCCCTATGGTAACATAAGTTTGTTTAGGTTCATAGGCTACACAGAATCTTCAAGAACTAGACACCAATATCACAGTAGGATTCAATGAAAATTAAGTCCTTTCAAGATATTTTTGAATGTTTCTTCCTTAATTATTCTTTGGACCTATACAACAGAATATGAGGTAAATTCACACATTTTCTATAGAAAGAGAATACTGGATTTCTTTGGCATAACATTAAACTGCACTAAGTCAAAATAACAAGTAAGAATTAAGAATTAAGTGGTAGGTAGAAGAAATTCACATTTGCTTCTTGATCTCTTTATTGTTAAAATCCTCTAGATGAATAAGAAAATAAATTTTGACTTTCTGAGACATGTCTATGCAAAATAACCTATTCCACAGAAGGCTTGGTGTTACATCACTAAAATGTAGTTTGATTATAATGGAATGATCTCTCCAGAAAATGGTGATAGACACCAGTTGTAAAGCTCACCTTAAGAGATGAGCTCCCAGCCCATTTGTTTGGATCCTGCATGCTGATACAGTGTCGGTGCAATGTAGATGGAACACGTTTCTACAGGTTTCAGGTAGAGAAGTTTGGAACAGAAAGGACTGGGGAAAAAAAAGGGTTGAGCTGGTGCAAAAGATGAGCATGGAATTTAGGCTTGGTCCTCCTTATTTAAGGAATCAAGGCAAGTGAGCTTCACTGATAAAATAAAATAGGGAAGGAGCAAAGACTGCTTCTTTTGTTCTATTAACTCAGCTGGCACTGATGAACTCACCCCTCTCCCATTTTCCTGCTGGCTGCCTCTAAACAACTGTACTTGAAAAATTACATCAGCAAGTCCAATCTCATGCCTTGTGCATGACGCTCCATCATTTGATCCAGTACAGCTGCTGCAGGTTTTGTTCCTCTCTGCTCCCTGCTAAGGTCTGTAAGACAGCAGCCTCTCCACTGTCACAAACAGTGAGTGCCAAGAGCCACCGCACTGCGCTTCTGGGCTATGAAATGTCATATCAAAGAAAACAGTCTCCTAATTCCCCCCTCCTTATCATGTGACCGTGTCTGCTCTGCTGGGGGAACCCACCTGTGGAACGTCACCTCTGGGAAAAGTAAGCGTGAGTGTCCTGTGAGGGGATGTCCCTCACTGTACCAACACCCCTTTCAGGCGGTGCTGCATTAGCCATCTTCACTCTCATACCTGTGAAAAGCCAGACTTACAAACTGCTGAAGTCACTCACCACAGACCATGCAATGACAGGCAAGCTAAACACTCAGATTATAACGGTCTTCTAACAGCAATTGAAAACACCACAAATTAAAACATCTTTTTGCCTATTTTTTGAAAGCTATCAAAATATCACAGACTATAGAGCCAAAGCACCTCCAGTCAGCTGTATGGGACCATGCAGGTGAAATACAGCTCACTGCCACAGCTGAACCAAACAAGAACTGCAAAATTAGAAATAAAAACCAAACAAAAACACCCTAAAGATTCAGGGTTATAATAACTGTAACAAAATAGTATACATTTTGGTTATCCTAAATATTTGTTGTTGCTGAAACACTTTTTCCTGAGACATTTACATGACTTTCTATTTTTATACTCTGGTAATTGAGATTTATAATTTACATATTACAGTGCAGTAGAATCCAATTATAGCAAATCTACAGAGAGGCTGTATTTATTTCAGGAGGAAGGTACGGAGGAACCATGTCAACATGTAGCAACATAATGACTTGCTCACTTTCTGGCTTTCATGCAAAACATTGTAATGATTAGGTTTCAGACACTGCATGAGGATACTTAAGGATGAGCTATAAAACCATTCCACATCTGTTCTTGTTTTATTAGCAGAACCATTTCTGGGAAAAACAGGAAAGCAAATGCTGCTCCTGCTGCTAATTCTGGATAACTCTTTTATGTCACTAACCTCATCACCAAACACTACTACTCATAATCCTTTCTCCATCTACTCCTTTCTCTGTTAAGTATAAATTTCTTGTCGTTTCCCACATCAGCACAATTATAACTAACGTTAATTGCATAGGTTTTACATTCCATGTAAACTTAGTTATGGAGATGGTTTGTCTATGGTAGATCAACAGAGAATAAATAATAAGAGAAGGAATGAAAAATGGAGAATTCATATAGATTCTGAGACTGGCCAAGTTGGAAGAATAAAATATATTTTTTTACAGATAATCACTCAGATTATTGCTAAAGTGATCACAAGTGACAAGCACATTGGTCTGAGAGAGGCTGCTCACATGCAATTGCTGTTCAAGGCAAGGGCTCTTACTAGTGCTCATCAAATCCCAGATGCCAAAGTTCTGCTTCTCACTGGATCAGCAACTGCAAGTCGCCCTGCATGCATATTTTATGCGGGTAAATTCAACGAGACTGTTAAGCCTCCTCTGAATTAAGATATACTTAGCTGATTTTCTGATAGACTTTGCACGAGCTGAGATTACCAAAGCTGCTGAGGAAACATGGGAATATAGCACCCCTATTCATTTTGAAAACTTCAGGCTAATGACCCGAATATCTCCAGTTTTTCCTTCCCTGTAAATCTGCTGTCTTTGTCAAAATATTGTCACATGCTACTGTTATATTCTTTATATCTCTCTCATCTCTCCTCCACAGGAAAAAAAAAAACCAAAAACCAACAACTGCCATGACTGTTCATGAGTCATTCTTCAGTCATTGTAACGAGCTTGTGCTTGATTAATTAATAACATCAGTCGAGGGTAATCAGAGAAGCATGCTACTCCCACTTCCCTATTGGAAAACCAGCCCAGCGCTGGCTGGCTGCAAAGCCAGCTTGAACAACGACACTTTGAAGTCGATAACTCTCTGTGCTTTCTTCCAGAGTAGCAGAATTAATCATGTTACCCCTAAAAGCTCTGTTATATCTTTAAAGTCTCAGAAAACATTCAGCATTATGAGAAAAGCAAGTGCTGTTTCTCTGTCTCTGCCAGTAGCTTCCCTTTCAGTGCCTTGATAAAATGACAGTTCTGTCACAAAGAAGGGAAGGGAGCATCTGTGGCAGGATTTCCCGGCATCCTGAACAGCTGCATGCACTCCAACTTCATATACTTTTCCCACTAAAATGGTGCATAACCAAAAGTGATGCAAATAACAATAAAGCTTGCGTTCAGGCAGACTGTAATATCTTTGTAGACAGATATACCCTGAGACTGATGAGAAAGGACTATAAAATAGAAACCTGCTTCATTCCTACTACAAAAAAAAAAAAAAAAAAATCAAAACCAATGCTGCCAGCTAACCATTAACTGAAAAATAATGAGGGCTAATGAAATAGCAAGAGTCCAGATCTTTCAGTGCTCAGACAGGTCTCTTAAGGGAACTGAAAATGAATTAGCCTGAGTTTGACAGCAGGAAAAAAGACACCCAAGACACTGGAAGGTGGGGACGAGCTGTCAGAGGAGTAAAGAACAGATTGACAGACAGCCTCATATGAAAAAGAGTAATTTAGGGGTTAGAGCATAACTCAGAAAAATGTAATAATAGTTAGAAATCGTTATAGAAAAGTAGTGCTAAGCAGACTCTTATTCCAGCATTAGGACTATTCGACGGCCCTGTATCATCAAGAAGAGGGTCAGAACAGACAATTGTAATGGTCCTCTCTGGCTTCAAAACCTATGGCTGTATTAAAACCATCCAGACGATATGCTGCTGCAATTCTGTGTTCCCACGTAACTCAGCCAGGACTTCTTCATTTCTGTGTTATATAAAGCTCAACCTCCAGAGCTGTGAATTCCCCACTCCACCCATTTGCTTGTACACAGGTAACAGGATGGTCCTGACAGCTGGGCTTGGAAAAGGTCCAGCAAAGACTGTGGAAACTGGTTCTATGATATGTGGGTTATATGCACTTAACCTCAGGACCATCTGACAGTCCTGCCTTGGGACTGATGAGTTCCAATGGTCCCTTCCACCTGCATTTTTCTAAATATTTCACCAAACATTTCAGCACAGAAGCAAGTAAATGCAGTAATTTTTTTTATTTCACCTGCAAGTGATATGTCTCTCTGCATTTTTCTTCTACATTTATTCAAAACTGACCCAGCCTGAACCTGGACGAAGATCGGCAGGCAGACACAGCATGCCAGTCCATTTGAAGTGGAAGGTGCCCCTTCCACTTGCCACATTCAGAGCAGGTCTAAGGAATTAAGCCCTTACAAAATGTATCTGTAGTGCCTTTGTTTTTGAAACAAGCATGGTTAGGGGAGAGGTGGTATCACTGCCATCTGTAGTTTGCACAGCAGCTGAGTAGTCAGAGGACTTGCAGGACTCCAAGATCTCGTGTCTCGTAGGAGAGCAGTGCAATCGCAGATTGACACGCTCACAAATCTTCATTCCCTCCCACAGATTGCGGCACTGCACAGGAGATGCTGCCGTTCCTGGTGCTAGAGGACATACAGGATGGGGCAGGGTCCTGTTATCAGGGCCCTCGGGGTAGAATCACACCTTTTGATGTTCGAACCTATTGGCCGGGGCAAAGAGGAATCAGGAACCAGGGCCAGGATACATGGAAAAATAGCCCTGGTTCTGGCTGCACACAAGGACATTAATAAATCTGTGTCACAGAACTCCGTCATTTCTAAGATATCTGGCTCTGGCCAAGACAGCAAGAATCCAAAAACCAGGAATGTATGTGTCTAAATCTATCTCACATTAAAACATCAGGGAGCAGCAGGTATTCTGATTAGAGTAGGCTGTTTTGGATGGAGGAGCATGAAAGAAGGCCCACACATTCAAATTAACAGACCCTTACTAGGACAGAGTAGCTGTTTGAGAACAGACTGAGGCTCTGGAAGGATCAGCTCAACACCTTCCAAAAAAATTAATGGAGTACCAAATGATGTAGAGCATGCAAATTTCTTGGATAAGACCTAAGAAGACTAAGAAAGGCAGGTCCCTCAGCTTGACTTCTAGTACTTTTGATTACAGAAGAAGTTTACAGTGATGTCTTTGCTTAATAAGATATCTCTCTGATACAACATGTCATTGCTGATTGTTTAGTGCCCACAAAGCTCTGCATTTCAATGATGTGCACAGTGTGTACCCATATAATGCCTTACAGTCAGCTTGATTAAGTAAAGATACAGATACACAGAGCTACTCCTTGTTTATGTTACATTTCTCAGTTCAAGCCTATCTGCATCAGAGTTCCTTGGGAACAGCTGGGATCATTAACCAAAGCTCATAGACCCTCTTGAAGCATACAGGGAGCAAAAAAGAAAACTGAGTAGGTGTAACCTTCTTTCAGAATTACTGCCCCACATTATGGCTATTTCAGGGACTCCTCTACCCACAGCAGTTTCATGCTTGTTAGAAAGGTCACAACAATAAGCTCAGCATCTTTTATTCAGATTCATAGGTCAAGATGTCTCAGCTAATTGAGAGCTCGCCTGGATAATCTGCTCAAGTACTTCATTATGATTTGTGTAAAGCTGTCAGATGTTGCTGCTGAAGAAGATTATTTTATGAAAAAACTGAAATAAACCCCTAAGTATTCTGTTTAAGCACTTAGACACATGCAGGAGATTGTTATTTCCAATACTTCTTGGAATGGGTTTATACTGCCATATCCTCTGCTCAGAAGGTTCCAGCTGAGAGTTGGTGGGACCCCATCTTGGCAAGCATAGTCTTCCCAAGGTCCAAATGTACAAATAGAGAGAGTTCTCATGTCTGCCATGTGTTCCAATAAACCAGCAGGGTGATTTCAGTCTTTGGTCCCTTCTCAACTGAAAACCCCAAGGATTTTTACAGGAGGAAAAAGAGCAGAAGACAGGACACACAATTTGTCCTGTCCACACTGTAGTTGTAAGAAAGCTGCAGAAGGCAGGTGCAAGCATTGCAGTGATCCACATGTGATGCTGTGGGAACTAGCATGGTTTCTAGAAACCATCGCTTGCCAGTTCTGCAATACACTCAGTGCCCTCTCTACAAGAGGGCAATAATTTCTTGAGCTGACATTGCTGTGTTTCATGCTGTGTAAAAGAAAACAGGGAAAAACAGAAGATTAGATGGATCCCTGGTTTGAAGAAAAGCTGGAAATTTCAATGATGTCTTGCATTTTAAATCTCTGAAATTAAGGCTTGTCATTTTGCCTGGCAGCATCTGAGAGAGAGCAACATCCCCGGGTGTCCAAAGTTCCTCTGAAGAAAGGATCTGGAATATGAGCCAACTCCTGCAGATAAAATGGACCCTGAAGTGCTGTCTGCAGGGAATTTCTGCACACAGGGTACAGAACATGCATCCTGGAGTGATTACATCTCTTCCTCCCTGCTCCCCTATTTTTGGAGCAGTCATGCCTTGCCCTCTCCAAGAGAATGTGCAGGATGCCAGAACAGCCTCAGAAAAGCATTTCAGCTGGAATGGCAGATTCAAAATTTACTGCCGAAAGAAGGAAAAAAATTAGAAAGTTATTAATTTTGCCTCATGAGTACAATTACTAATTAATCATAGTGGGGGAGAAGACTGAAATAAAATCAATCATTATCAGCCTGCAACATGTGAGTAGTTTCCACTCTCACAACCGGAGTGGCAATACCCCTACCTGGTCTAGCATTGGTTCGGCTGATATTCAGTTTGAGGTTTAGAGATGTCAGCATCTGTACGGGCATAAGCAGCTTTCCTCCTCATCCTTCCCCAGGCATTCCCAACCATTCTCTCAGCTGCCATACCACCACTGGTTTTGGAGCCTTTTTGACATGATTTTTAATCTAGATCATTCTGTAATCTGATCTACTGGGCAGCACTGCAAATAATTGCATCAGTACAACCAAGGGGGAAAAATAAGATGGCAACTAAATTGTTATTTGTGGGGGGAAAGCCCAAACAAAAACTTACCAGGGAACAACCTTCGATTTATATGAGGGAATTTCTGCACAAAGTTTTTATTAAATGCTTGTGTCAAAACTTTCAGATTAATACTAAAGAAGTTTCATTTTAACAGTTGCAGGTCCTTACATTTGTAATGATTGCTGAGAAGCACATCCAGCATATCCAGTATCTCCATAGCAAAAGTATTTTGAAGTCAGGGACTAGATACTTGTTTACCCCTTTAAAAAGACATTTAATGAAGAGAAAAGATTATAAACAGTGCAGCACAAATCTTCAGTGCAGGAAAGAATCAATGCAAAATCTCAGATAAAGTCTGCAAATTGCAGTCATGTACATCAGAGCCAAATCCCACTTTGCTTTTACATCACAGCCTTATTGACTAAAGCAGGATTTCTCCAGCGAGAAAAGGGGATTCCAGATTCTTGTTTTGAATATCTATAATTAAGTTAGTAGCAAGTTATGTATAATTACATTTTTATTGTCTTTGGATGTAGTATCATTACATTTATCCCTGATGGACTCTTAGAGATCCCAGTTTTCAGCAACCTCAGGCCCTTTTGGTGCTCTCATTGATTTTTAACGAGGGCAGGAGTGGCTTCATGTACAATTAGAGCTAATGATGTGTGGGGCCATTCTAGAAGTGGGAGCTGCATATTTGTTCCTAGGCCAAAATCAGCAGGGAGAACCTGACACGCACACGGACAGAAAACTCTTTTCTTAAGGATACCAGGTGCTGCAAATAATAAAAACTCAGGCAAACAACACAGAGGAAATGCTGGCCTTCGGGTAAAAGTACTATAAAATTAGTGGGCATCACATGGGCACATCTGTGGACAGAATTATGTTTTTACAGTGCCACAATATTGAAATCATTGTATGATTTTAACTTGAAAGGACTAGTTCTAAAAGTTAAACATATATCTATAAATAAGATTAAAAGTTTAAATATTTCAGAGCAAAAACCTTTTCATAAAATATTAATGTTTAAAAGTCTCCTGTGGTTATTTCCAGTAAATAAAAATATCCAAAAAATATATCCAGCTGAAACAAATTCTGAAATATCATAAATAGATATGGGTTCATGGTGCTTAGTGTTCTACCTTACCATAAAAAGAGGGGAAATATTAATTAAGCAAACCCTGGTCCATAGATAGAAATACAGTATTGCTAAAATAGTCTTTATTTCTCTGTCAAAACTACTTGTGGCTCTGTGCTGATTCCTGTTCTCTCTGTTAAATGGACAAAAGCAGGAGTATTGTCAGAATTTATTTCTAAATAAAGATGAGCTGCTACAGATGCAGGATGTTCAGCAAACCACATTTCAGAAAAGAATTCAAATAATTTTGGTTTTATTGCCTATCTTCCCCTCTTAAGTTAGCTTACACTGACAAATTATTTCCCAAGACAGCACTGGAATTGCAGGTGATATTTGGTTAGATCTTCTCCTCAGAGCTGGCATCTGCTTCTGCTGACGGGGGAAAGAGCTAATGTGCAATTTAACCTTAGTGTACAAAGCAAGGTGTTCGCATTGCACGAGTTCTGGAACAATGTTTAGGGACAGTGAGACTGGTTTACAGTTTTTACCAAAGCGCCAGAGAACCCAAACTGTTCCCCACCCCCCGAGGCCTTGGTGAGGAACCAGAAGTTTGACAGCATCGGCACCCGCAGATTCGCTGCTCCAGGGTCTGGTCCCAGATAGGTTTGTACAGCATACATCAGACTATGTTCTTTTTAAAATGTCTCTGTTTCCCGTGAGTGAAGCCTACAATCCTTTGTCATTAGCACGAAAGGGTTCTCTCTTTTTTTTGTGCATTTGCAGTGTTTAATTAACTTTCTTCAAGTACTTGCCACTCCTCATGCTGAGATATATGGGAGGTAAATCAGTACAAGACAGCAGGTCTTTGTCTCTCCTGGAAAGGCAAATTGCTTCCCTCAATTACAGGCTTTCTTCCTTGTTGGACCAATACACACAACCCAGAACTCTCTTACTGCAGATGTAAACACCATTGTGCATCCCTGGTGGGTTCTTTGCCCAAGCCCCAAGATTTTGGGGTTTGTCGCCACCCAGGTATGGAAGCAGAAGCTGTTGTCTCTCACCATCTAATCAAGATAATAATTGCAGGCAGTGGATCTGGAGCTAAGAAGAGGAAAAAGGCTTTTCAATCACTGCCTCTGCATTTCAATCGAAGCCCCATGCTGTACAACACTGGAGAACAAGGTGTAAATCAGCTTAAGAACATAGTTCTGCATTCAATGCGTTGTGGTTTACAGCTCCCAAATGACCTTCATCTATCTTCCTTAGCTGTAGAGGTGTATAATTGAACTAAAGAGAGGCTTGAATAATGAGGTTGAGAGTGGCAGATCCACTGCTGTTGCTTAATAGTGTACCAGCCTTGCACTTAGTTTTCTGATATGTAACAAAATACTGTAGTGGGTCCAATTCTTCAGGGTGACACTTGGTGATAGTCCCTATTTTAAAATAGAAAAGAGCAGGGGTAAAAAAAAAAAACCTATAAATCTTTGGCTGCAACTAGGCTCCCAAAAATACAATTATATGAACCATTTTCTATTCAATATCTGCCCACAAAAGCTCAGAGAGACAAATACCAATTATCTGCTCTTCTTTCAGTCATGGAATCTATTTTCTTAACTTTTCATCTTTCTTGTGAAAGATACCCTGCTCAGCTCAGAGGAGTACAGTGTGACACCCTGCAAGATTCCTGTACCAGGACCTTGCCAGAATGAGCAGAGGCGAAGTCTCTGAGAGCAACCTCTCAAGCAGCAGGACCTTGTTTTCAGATCATACTTTTCCTATATTTATGTGTGCTGGAGTCATCCTTTCTCTCTGTGGTGAGATTAACATTAGAGAGCTGCAGTCTGTTCAGCACTCCAACCACTCCTTACCGCCAGTTCATTACTGACAACTGTGCTGGAATAAAGGCCTGGCAGTCCAACAGCCCAGGATCAATGCAAGAAATCTCCCCAGCCAAGTGGCTGTTAAAAACAAATGTTCCTCTGGTGACATTTGTGTTGATTTCACGGACACTAAAATACTTACTCATGCATTTACAGCACCAATTAAGCAGTCACTGCTAACTGCCTCCCTGTGCACCAACAGCAGCTCCAAGCCAGAGCAGGATCTGAGAAGCCCAGAGAAATCTGCGACAGGGCTCCCAGGCCATGCAGGCACAGCCCCAGGAGCACTCAGGTCTTCCATGGATCCACCCAGTGAGAGCAGGGTGGCAGACGTGCCAACCCTTGAGCCAGTGAGGGAAGCTGGAGAGCAGGAGGAACATGTGATCCAGCAATTAACTTCTGGAGAGGCATGTCACCGGCTGAGGAAGGGAGGGACAACCTACTTTGCTCACATTTCCAACTTGTGGGGTGCAACACCACTCTTCATTCCCCAGATCACCTCTACAAGACCCCAGGAAGCACAGCAGCAGTGTTCCCTCCAAAATCGTTATCAGTCCACCTCACATCTCTCACACACAAGAAAAAGAAGACAAATTGTTCATCGTACTGCCTTCAGGATTTTCACATACTAATTATTTTACTCTCCTCCCCTCCCACTTTTGTTGTTTGTCTGCTTGACAGGGAAAGTTTATTCAGGGTTGTTGGACTGGCATATTTCTTTTGCAGTGTTCACATAGACCATGGGAGAGATGTGCTGCCTTCAAAAGCCATGTAACTGAGCTCTTAGGCAATGTGTTTTCTCACACTTTCATCAGAAGGGTGGTGCAGGTGACAGTAGTGAACCAAAGAGTATCTTGGAAAATAGCAAGACTAAGTCCTGTTGCCCAGAAAAATGTCAGGAGATAAAACTCATTATGGCTTTATTAATGCAGCAACGTTTCCTAGAGTGAGAGGCATGCACACTTGAGGTACACAGAGTCACAAGGAAAAAAAACCACCATCCATCTGGATATTTCACAGGAAAATCTGCCATGTAAAATTGCAAAAATATAAAATAGATTTCATATATAAATGATGCAGTCTGGCTTCGTTCAAGTCACTATTGATTGCTAAAATACACCTCTCTGACAGAAAAAAGAAATTGGGCTTATCAAATTTATGTTTTTCCTGGCTCTAGTATTTCAAGTTGCCATTCTATCCTGTGCTAAATACCTCCGAAAATATTAAATGTCCACCATGCCTACATAATTTTATTGTTCTTCATAGAAGTAAGCTCAAGTTTGGCTTCACTTGACTGACATGTTAAATTTGTTTTGAAGTAAAATAGTGGTACCAAAGGCTGCAGGTGTATGCAATTGTACTATATGAAGTTGTAAGTGAAGTGCAGTAATACATAAATGCTTGGGAGATTAAGTAATAGTGAATTAAAGCCCTTAAGGGCAGTCTGATATAAGTACTGACTTGAGAGAGTAGGTTTCCTTACTATTTAATGGATTTTTGTTTGCAGGGAAAGGGTGCCCAGTCTACTCCTAAGCCTGATATGAAACCAAATTCTGAGCAAATTTCCCTCTTCCCAAGGCCTGACCAATATAGCAGTTTTGCCAAAGCTGAATTTTTCCCCTTCAGAAAGGACAGTATGCCTGTGTCAAAGTTTACATGCATTAAAGAAAGATGAGGAAATACAGACTGGCAAGAGTTACAGCTGCCCCTTCCTTGGAAGGCACACTGAGCGATGCAGCAAATGCTGGTATCTCATTTCTGTCATGGGATGTGGCTTTGCCACAAATCTGAAAAATCTCATTAAAGAGAAAGTAATAAAGGTGGTAACACTGTCCTTTGGGACTCCTGGCTTTTAAATAAGTAGAAGAAACCTGTCTAGAAAGAATAAGGCAGGAAGCATTATTGACTTTTTCAATTTCACACCTCTAGTAACTGCCTACATTGGTTACACTCAGTCCTGCGCTCAGAGCCTGATGCACTCCTTGCATTTATAGGAAAGCACCACTGGATATTATTTTCCAACATGATAACACTGACAGACCAGTACATTTGCCCAGGAATAATGGACTAACTGTCACTTTTCTGTCTGATGGCTTATGTTACTGTAAAGAAGTGCGAAGGTAAACTTTACTTATCTTCAGATTCCTGCTTGTGAAAAAGGCTTTGCTCTCAGCTCTTCCCATGTGAGTTTGCCACAACACCCTTGGCTCCAGCTCAGGAGAGTTACTTTGGGATGAGACCAGTTTATCTGAAGCATGGGCTGTGCCTGTGGGCTGTTTCCCATCAACCTACAGCCTGTGGAGAACTTTAAAGCTGAACAGAATGAGACCTCCCATCCCTTCCTTCATCAGCACCACTACTTGTGACAATAGCACCAGGATCAGACACTGTAAATCTTCAGAGATACTGATAAGTTTAGGCCCACAGGGGAAGAAACACATTTGGTTCTGTGAGACTGTGCCTTGTTTTGGCACAGTCAAAAAGTACTTACTTAAAAAGTGAGAGATAGAGACTTTGGTATCCCTGCTCTCCCTCATGCAGTAGGGCTTCAGCCATTTCCAGAATCCCAAGTTTTGTAGATATTGAAGTTACCCCAAATATGATGATACCAGGAAGGTTTATGCTCTCTGAGATGACTAAATTACCACCACTACTTGATTACGCATTAAGTTTTTGGACAGATTCTTAATTGTTCCAATTTACTACAGCTCCCCTGAACTCCAGAAAAAAAATGAGCAGTTACAGAGGATATTTCTTCCTTTTTCTGGTAGAGGCAGAAGGATACCATGCATGGAGTACCTGAGTAAGGAAACAGAAATACACTTTGAACTGGCAGAATCAAGGCAGGTGTTTCATTGATCTGACTTTGGTCCTCAGGAAGTTGGTGCAGCTGGAGCAGGCTCAGAGGATGTGATATATCCAGGACATTGGAGTTTCTGTTTGCAGCCTGGCAATAATGATCTTTTGCCTTGATTATCAATACAGCACTCAGTGCTTCAACTGTACAGGTCACTGTAGTAGGTAATACAGTAGGAAAGGGGCTTGAATTCTAGCAGGGAACACCCACTGCCTGCATAAAGTGATTTTGCAGCTGTTGCAAGCCAAACAGACCTGTGAAATCTCAATCAACAGCCTTGTTCTGGCTGGGAGATAGCTCGGTCACTGTCATAGACACACACATCTTGTTTAGTTGCACCTCACTTGAAGATTTTTCATTGTAGAAGTGGCTTCCAGAGACTTGAGAAAGCTTTCTGTACACACACATGCTTCTGCTTGTGTGAGGACTTAAAAATAAAGACACACAGAAGAAGCCTCATCATCTATTTTGTCTGCAGTCAGAAATAGGAGGCACCCCCGAGCACACAGCTCTGTCAAACCTTACCCTGCTCTGTTCTCACCTCCTGTGTCACACATCAGGGCAAGGCTCTCCTGGATGACTGAGCTGCTTTTGCTCAAACACATCCTGACTGTGGCACACAAGCAACTCCTGCCTGCTCCAGGCAGGGCCTGCCAAGGGGGTGATGCCCAGTGGGGTCTGTCACTACAGCCTCCCCTCTCCCAGTTTTCTATTAAAAAGCCCACACCTACACTTCACTTCTGCTTTCACTCAGTATTTGCACTGAGGCACAGAAGAGAATATTACTGTTCTGAACATCTCCCCCTCAGCTGGCAGAATCAACCAGGATCCAAATCCAAAGCTTTCCACCCCGCCATTAGCTGAATCCCCTTTCCCTTGCTGAGTAGTGATGTCCCTTTGAGAGGTGTCCTCTCCCTGGGCTGCAGCCAGGCACCAAGGACTCACTGTGCACAGAGAAACTCCGCTCCTCTTTGATGGTGGTCTCTCACTCTGAGAAGCACACTTCGTACCTCAGTCAGGTAGATTAATACTTTTTTATAAGCAGCCAATACTTTGGCCAAAAACATCAAAATATAATCTCTATTTCCTATGGAAAATCTTGTGATTTACTGCAAATGCTTATTAACTGCAATGGATAATGTGTACTAATCATCTGAAGTAACTGAAAACCCCTCTCTCCTGCTAGGTCATCCATGAAAAGAGGCACCAACATTTGGCAAACTGGTCAAGCTTTGCCAAATGCTGAATGCAGGCAACTCATCAGGCGATCTGTTTGTTTTTGTGGGATGAAGAGTCTGACTTGAATAAGGAAGAAAACACAGAATCGTTATATCTTTGCCTAGGAATGCTTTGAAAATAAGTGCCTTTTGGTGCCTTTTGGGCCTTTCCAAAGGCAAACAAGCTGCTCCTGAAAGGAAGTACCATAAGTGCTCTCTGACAAGAATGTTTCAGCTGACTGCAAAGGCAGCACAAACTCTACCAAAGGCAAAGGATGCACAGCTCTCTCCACTCCCTATTCACAGCTGTCCCAGAAATACTGAGCTCCTGGAGGCTGAAGAGACATGGCCCCCCTCACTGGAGCCACTTGAGAGGCAGAGTGACCGACTGAGTGTGTGCACTGGGCTCAAAACTTGCCATGGGTTCATGTACACATGAGCAGCATCTGAACATCCCAGGCTTCTGGAAATGCAGGGAAAAGGCAGATGATTAACTGACACTGTTAAAAATATACTCTGATTCTTATAACAGTAGATCTGGCATGTCTGGCTAAATTGTTGTCTGGAGACTTACTGCAAAATTATTTATTGGGAGATTACAAAAGCAAACTACAAAAATAAAAGCAGCTAGGATAGTGCTACATTAGGAAAGTCTGACTACCAAGTCAGCTCCTGAATTGCTGCTAAGCTCAGAAACCAATAGAATCTCTACAGTTTTACTTAAAATCCTTCCCTTGTTTGAAAAACACATTCTATTTCTAGAAATAGAAAGGTCCTGTGTGCAAATTTCTCAGTTTCTAAACTTTCAAATGATGCTTGATTACCTAAAGACCTTCCTATCTCCACAACCTGCTTTTAACTCTGAACCAAGTCCATGTGATCCTCTTGGGAAGCACAACCATGCAAGTTAAAGCTGCTCTCAGCACTTGGCAGTCTCTTAAGCTGTGCACTATAATTATAGAAGAGGGGAAAAAATTACTTTGCATAATGTAGGTGAGAAAGCCACATAGCTCTGTACTTCATTCTAATTATAGAAAAATGAGAGATCTGCAGAGCTTAAGTGTGGACAAGAGTCCTAATTGTGTTACTTGGCTATTAAGCTGCACTAACCTCATGCTGGATTGGCTATCTTAGGCCCCTGGTTTTTAGCCACCCTCCCTCTTTTCTCTTTTTGTAATTTGAAGACCTCGGCTATAACAATGAAGAATCCACATAATGTTAAATATAATTTCTAAGGAGAGAAAGAACTGAGAGGGTATTTAAATAATTATTGAGACCATTTCTTCATTATGTCTTTAAGAGACACTGATCAATGTACTATTTTTGAATGTACACTTATAGTTCCATGGCAAAGACTTACTGAGCCATCATAAGCATAATACTAAAATCACCAAAATATCCATAATCTTTAAATATTTTGCTTTCTTTAATGCAGTTTTTGTGCAATCAGTAAATCAGTTAATCCCAGCAATGCACTAACAGGCCCTGCTGATCATATTTTCATCACAACCAGTTTTAGGAAAGAAGGTTCTCAGGAGCCAACAGTGACCTGTCTGAGCTCAGTGTAAATCAAGAGCAGATCTACCAGAATTGTTGGTATAAATTTTTAATTTATACTCAGGTATAAATTAGAAGAGTAAAGGTCAAAGATTAAGAAAAGGTGAAAGTTATCAATTAACTCTCAGTGAGTGATTATTTGTTTTACTGTAGTCCTATGAGGCCAAGGGAGACAGAGCATTCCTTGTGATAAAAATCACACATTAAGAAAACCTCTCATCTGTAGAGCTTAAATGAATTCACCACCATCCAAACTATCCTGTCTGCACTTCCAGAAAATTAAAACTGCGGGAGTCGTGTACTTTGTTTATATTTTCTGAATATTTTCTCTATTAAAAAAAAAAAAAATAGAGACAGATGCCATGCAAGCTGCAGCAAGTCTGTGCTTCAGCACACCCAAGCTCCCAGCAGTGAGCAGACTAGTGCAGACCCCAAAGCAAAGCCATTTTGTCACAGTTATTTAGGAGCTTTCCAGCTCACCTGGTGTTCACCCTGCCATAGAGGCAGCTGCTATGATACTGTGGAAATGTGTTTGCATTGGTGCTTTTTGTAAGAAATAGTTAAGATTCATAGAGCAATGTCATACTGTTATGAGAAACAACACATAATATTAGCATTATAGTGGGAAGCCAAAGAGGGATGCTCGTAACACAGACTGAACACAGCCTTTGTAGGTTGTTATCCAGATTTTTGATTCTTATCCATACCCCTGGTCAGACATCAGTAACGTCTCTGAGGCGGTGTGCAGTGTACAATATCAGGATTGGAAGTAACTGATCTGAACCGATTGTTCTCTGGAGACTGAGCAAACAACTCCACAGACTGGGCTTTCAATACCAATGATAAAAAGTGCAAACATTTTATTCAGCAGACAAGTGTGTGAAGAGGCTGCCACATACATTTGTCAATTGTTAAAATTTCTCACTTAACAGTTCTGCCTCTCTCAGGTTAATATTTTTCCAGAACAGAGACTGAAAGAATTCAATGATCACAGCATCCTTCAGATCTTCTGAGCAAACCAAAATTCTTGCCAGGTAATTGGCATCAGCCCCTGTTTACCAAATGCTCTTCAGCCTAAAACCAATAAATGATTAACAAAGAACTTCTCAAGTCACTTTCCAGATGTTGTTTATTGAGACATCCGTGCACTGCAATGACAAATGGGGCAGAAATGAGCAATGTACAGCTTGGCAAGATCCTGCCACTCAGCAGAATATTCCCAAAGCTGAATAATTTGGGTGAACACTACTGTACAAAGGTTAAAGCTACTTTCCTTTGTATAAACAGAGATGTGTCCCAGCTGGTACTCGTTAGGTTTGAAGAACCAAACGCTGGTATTTTCTCAAAACAGGTAGGAACAACAAGCCTTTATCACAAGAGCAAAGGGCAACACTTCAGGGTAATACTCTTTGATGTGCCTAATGCTTTATTCTCTTTTTGTTGAAGAGGAAATCTTAAGACAGCCACAAAATTTGCTAGAATGAACTGTGAAAATTTACAGTAATAACAAAGGAGAGAGGGAGGATCTTTTCTCCATTCTTTTGCACCTCATTATCACAAAAATAATAGCGTTGCTGTAACGATAATTCCAATGCAAAGCCATTTATATGGGACAAAGCTGCACTCACACTGCACTGACCTAAGGACAACTCTGTACTACCAGGATTTGGAGGGACCCAAGTGGCCACTAAAACCAGCAACACTTGGTACAGTTAAAATGTCAAAAGTCATGGCAAGGGCTTTACTGGATTAGCATGTATACTGGTGGAGTGCATGTCTGTAGGTATTCCATATAAATGCAGGGTAACAGAGCTCCACTCAGAGCTACTGTGATGAAAATCTTGAAATCCATAAACAATTTTTTTCACAGACTATCAAATAGGATGGGATAAAAAAAAAATTGACTCCATATGTATACACAAAATAAATTCCAGACCTGGAATAATAAAACTGTAATTCAAACTGTTCTAGGAGAAAAAAAAAAAAAAGGTATCTTTCAGTGACCAGATTTGCAGGTAGCACTGTACTAAGAAAAGATGTTGAATCGACTATCTGGTTTTGCAAAATTGGAATCTCAGAAGCCTGAAATTCTACAGAAATTTGCATATTTTCAGTGCCTTATGTTAAAATCTATAATGATTCAGGCACATTTGAATAAGGAACAAAAAGAAGGAGAATAGGACCTGTCTGGTTTGGGATTCAATCAAAATCTGGGACCCTCCCTTCGACTTGGTTGTGATTCCCTTCTCTGCGTCAGACAAGTAACAGTAACAGCTCCTGAGATAATGGGTGTTTCAGCAGCCAGAAAACAGCAGAGAACAGCAGCACAGCATAGCAAAAAAGAGCCTCTTCCTTCCCCTCTCCCCCTCCTCAGTACTAATGCTTTATGTATGACAACAGGAGACCCTTTCCAAGCCATTCCAACAAGTGACCTGTGGTGATGTTCTAACAAACCTTGCTCTGATTTTCAAATCCCTGTGACCCCGTGATAACAAATAAGACCTGGGGATGGGAGAGGCTGGAATGGATGCACCATTATTTGACTTCTGTTCCCTGTGGCTTCAGCCACATACTGGCAGTTCCCCATCAATTTCACTGTCATTCTCTAGCCCCGGAGGATTTAGGATTTAGCTCTGCTAATCTCTGGATCCCATATAACATTAGATATTTAGGCTGTGATCTCAGGCAAGGATTTGTCCCTAGAGTCATATTAGATTACTAAGCCTCTGGGAAACCAAATAATTAAGGAAATGCATAATAGGGGGGTATTAGCTAGAGATGTATTCCATGCCACAGAATAAACCAGCTAAAAGGCCCTGTTTAAAAGGAAGAAGAATTTCCTTCAAAGGGAAATATGGCCACATTGTAGGCAGCATCAGCTGGAGGCAGCTGGACACAGAGCTGGGCAGCAAGGCCACCATGGGGTCAGCTGGATCGCACAGCTCAGGCACAGCCTTGTTTTCTGGGCTCCCTGGGGGAGATGCTGGTAAATGCTTTGCCGCCCAGATTGGTACTGGCTAAACTTTATTTACCTGCATTCATTGCTAGCTACGCCACTCTGCCGCTGCACCTGGACAATAGACAGTGAACTTGAGGAGGCGGTACCCTGCCCAGGTTTAGGTAACTCAAACACTTGGCCCTCCTTTCTCATTTCACTCCTGCACACAGGCCCAGGCAGAGCCAAGCAGTTTATTTATCTGGTGACCTCTAGATGCTGGAGTTTGATAGGTGATAATTTCACTACAAAGCAGTTAATCAGTAAATAGGCTCAGTTTCTTTCTGATTCAGGTACTGACACAACTGCAGAAGGGCCTGGAAGAGCTGTGTGATAATGTATTGATTATAAACAACCCAAGAGCCATTGTCAAAAGCAGTAGGCATTGTTCTTTCCAACAATCAAATCCATACTTTAACGATCTGTTTTCCCTCATTAAACACTTGAAAGGCTTTCTCAGCAGCACTTTTTGCTACAGAGATGTCCTATTTCATTTTGACGCATACAACATGTTCCTGTCATTCTCTTCATTGTATAGTGGCTTGTTTTGTTTATTGTAAGATGGAGATGTTAGTTTCTGTCATATCTTCTACTTTGTACTACTAATTTACAAATGGAAAATCCATATAGAACTTTGTCTCATGTGTCTTTGGCAATCAAATGAACCAATCAAAACCTCTGAGTAGGAAAAGAAAAGTCACACCAGAAAAAAAATGAGGAAAATAGCAGAATTTTGTTTAAAAATATTTGGAATATTCTGTTCTGATTTTTCTTTTGAGGTTCGTATGACTCACATCTTTGATGGAAAGGTAATGACTGCAGACAGCCATGCAAGCACATGCGATGCAAGCAGATCACCTTATTTGCGGAATTCTCTTATGCTTATTTTCAGCAATCTCATGTGAAATGATGCTTTGGAAATGTTGACAAAGAAGATTTCATTTTTTGCCTCACCTAGGACTAGTCATTTCACCCCTGAATGACTTCACAACCTTTTGTAGGGACTTCAATTTTACTTACTAATGCTTTGACTCTACAACATAAAGCTATTTTCTCAGTAGAAGCAGATCGGTGGGAATAAGGTTCTGGGTTCTGCCTAAGTGGATTTGGTATTAACAAAACATTCACTCCAGTAACAGACAGGACACCTCTCTCTTTCCAGGTACAGCTGTTTGGTATTGCAATTCAGAAGTCATCATAAGCAAAAAAATCCTTCTCCCTCAGAGAAGCCCGAGTCATGCTGGGCTGCAGAAGACAGAGATGGATACATCTCAGCCATCTGGACCACTTGTCATTTCCACAAGAACCATGGCTTCTTTCTGTAAAAAGCTGGGTTGTGAAGAGCGAAGACATCTACAGTAGCCAACACAGACAAGAGAATTTGGTTGATACAGCTGCAGGATGTTTAATATAAACTTGAGCTGCTGCCACCTAATTACCCCTTGTGTATTTCTTGTTTAATGCTCTTAGGATCAAGGGCTATTCCCCAGAGCTCCTGCTGAGATGCAGCCTCCCAAATGTTTTTGAAGTATGCACATGTTAAAACTCACTACCCACAACCTTATAGATGAAACAGGCTGAAAAAGTACTTTGTCAGCATGAGACATTATTGACCCTTGTAACATATCATGTTATTTAATGGTGAAACAAAAAAATATGCTAATTGGGAAATGCGTGTAGTGCAGTCAGTGAGTTGCAATAGAGTCACATCACAGTAACCAAGATCATGGTCTGGTCTATTATTATTAATTATTTACAATAATCTTGGTTTCTGCATATGAATACATCATCAAGAACAGCCTTCTCTTTGCCCTGACACTCTGTGTAGTGCACATCCTTAGATCTGGCACTGAACACAGATACAAACAGAAAGGCTGAAGGAGAGCCTGGGAGCTGCTGGCTCTGCTGCCCGTTAGCCACATGGAAACAGCATATCAGGCTTTGTTCATGGCTTCCAAGGCTTTTCCTCCCCATCTAGGAAGCACAGAGACTTTGAATTATTTTCAGTCACTCCCACAGCTGTTTCAGAAGGGGATTAGGCAAGGTTTGTAGGGATCTTTGAGAACAAAGCCCTGCATATGCACAAAGTGCTATCTTTCTTAGTTTCATAGGCAGGTCTGCAGTAGAAAAACTGTAGCAATTTTATTGTACATTCCCCCACGTTAACTCCTCGCTCCTGCTTTTTCATCACTGTAACAGGGCTGTTCTCACCGCCCTTGTATTCACTGACTTCCCTCAAGTAGCTGAACAAACAAAGTGGCAGTGTTTGCCAGAGTCTTGAACCCCTTGGGTTTACAGCCTACGAGTGGGCTGGCAGCAGCGCCTTGAAACGATTCGCTTGCCACAAGCACCCCAGAGAACAGATTAAGTTGGAAGAAAGGAAAACTGAAACCCAACATCCGCTGGAGCTTTTTTTTTTATTTCAAAAGTGTTTGAGAGAATGAATAGAAGGAAGGAGTCTTAAGATCCTAAACTACACTTTAAAGTATTTTACTTAAGTGTCAAGGACCAAAGCCCAAATGTCAGCTCTTCAGGGCTTTTTTCACAAATCACTGCAAATAGAGCCTGAGACAAGAAGGGGAAGACAGTAAAAAGATGTTAGGAAAATTCTCATGAGGTTGCCCTGCTTTTCTCTTTTTTCAAGATTTATAGACATACCAGAGCATGCTTTTAAAACAGTTCTGATTTAGTGCACTATTTGCAATAGTGTTCTGCTTATTATTATAATTAACCAGTAACTCATTCTGTTAGAATTTGCCTCAACTCTCCCGTGTTAGGCATTAGCTACATGGATATTTCCTAATAGCGTGTTGCTAACAGCTGGAAAGTGCTCTACCTGATGAGCTTTCCAATGCCTTCTGTGTTAAATAACTATTATTGGATTCATTTTACCCTCATACACACCAGACATTGGAAACACTCACCCTTGCTGCCATTCTGATGTTAAGCAGTACCCCACCCCAGAAACAGGCGCATTCAAATTGACATAAAATCACCACTGCTGCTGAGATTTAGCTTTTTTGGGTCACAGAAGATGGAAAACTATGCCAGGAATGAAGCCCTGACAACAATGGAGAATTCAAGACTCGTACCCCAGGGAGCATGGACAGCTCTTCAGGTCTTCCAAAGAGCTCCTGCTGCCTAAAATACCAAGGACAGGGACTCTCAGCTCTGTGTCCAGGACAGAGCCATCAGTTCAGATGGGAGCAGGGTTCAGTGCTGCCAGCTCCTACTCTCATCACGATGTGGGGACACAGTTACTCAAACTGACCTTACCACACAGGAGCAGCAGTTGGTTGCCCTCCAGAGCCCGTCCTCAAATACTTCCAGAAGGCAAGGCCAGCTTCAGTGCCAGCCCACATGCCAGAAAACCTGTACAAAGTTTTACACATTTAAAAAGTTAGCTTTCATCATGTTACTGTTGAGAGAGGAAACTGAAAGAGAGAGTGAGAAGGAGAGGGAGAAAGGAAACACCACACTTGAGAAATGAGGATTTCAATGTCAAATTGTAGAAGGTTTGTATAAAAGGACAAAAGCCCATAAATTCAAAACATGATAAATTATCAAAAAAGCTAATCAAATTCCAGGCAGTGGGCTAGAGTTGACTTGTAACAAGCTACAAAGGCTTCTTCTATGCAGTGAAAAAAGTAAATCTCTGTTACTATTTCACTTGTATCTGCCTTATTTTGGCACATGTTGCTGGAAACTCAAACAGAACTCTGTAACCTAGATAGTAAATAATCTCCAGACTTTTCCTCAGGTCATGCAAATAATCTGTGTGCAACAGAAGTCAAAGGTACTTTTGTGAGAAGAGCACTTGAAAAGATTTATTTAAACTGAACTTCCAGTTTCACATTCCTTTAAATTCTTCAAACTCAGTATTCTTTCTGTAATACCAGTTAGAGTTTCACTGCTGCTTGTGATGTTATGCAGCATTATTAGCATTTAGAGGGAAAGAGGAAGTCTTTTTTTAATATTCATTACTGGACAATTATCAGTCACATCACGTGTTCAATAGATCCATCTGTACAGTATCTATAGGCACAAAAGCAACACGGAATGCAGTTGTAATAGGCACCCTCCTCTCCTGCCCATCATCCTGATGCCTTCCTGAAGGAGACAGCAATAACTTTGCTGTAGCATCACCTTAAGCTCTTCTAGTGTCAGACTGAGTTCACACTCAGGAGTTTCTTTCAGGCTTTTCTAGCTCATTTGCCAGGGTTACCCTGAATGCAGGCACCCAGTTCAGTGTTGAATCTCTCCTTCAGGACCTCTAACACTGCACAAGAGAAATGCCTGGCTGTAGCCTTTGGAACAGGGCTCTGCTCTCTGACTGCACAGCAGAGGAGATATCCAAGATCCTGACTAGGCCATTTCAATGCTGCCTGTGATATGCCAATCCTGGTGATACTTTTGATACTGAAAAGTCAGTAGAATTGAAGTTCTTTTGAGAAAGCTGGTTGTATATAAATTCTGAGGTATATTTTTATAACTTTAAATTACCCTTAATCTGCTAATCCCTGCCTATGCTGAGAAAACTGTATTGCTGTGAGCACCAAAGCCAGCAAGTTCATACACTCACCACGAGAGTTAGGGGAGGCAGTTGTTATGCAATGCGTGAGAAGCTGTTCTGGCCAGACTCCACCACTTCTCTCTTCAGCTCCAGAGCAGCCTATTTGGGTAGTCCCTGGGACAACCTCTGCCAGTGTCTGGAAGCAGAAGAGAGGGAGCGTGGAGTTCCTTGGAAGCAGAGGCTCTGCACACACTCTGTGTGCAGGACAGAACCCTGAAAGAGAAGCAAAAAGGGAGCAGGGCTGCAGCTCTAAACTGCTTCAGCAACCCAGTGAAGCTGGACAATCAGAGAGCAGAAAACAGTACCAGCTAATGCACAGGAGCATGGTCTTTTCCACGCAAGAACCCCAAGGAGGGGCTGCACTACTGAGGACCCAATTCTTGCTTTACCATTACTAAACATGGTCTAGCTGGAAATGACTGCGGCAAAATCCGTAGCTGAATTCCTGGCTCTCAGTTGGAGCTGCACCAGCACAGACACAGAGCATTCATTCCCTCACTTGGACTTTTCCAGACTATCTTGTCCCAGCGAAATTAAATTGCAGAGAGAACAAAAGGCAGCAAAAACATTAAAGACAGTAATTAGTCAATAGAACCAAGGGTAGGAAACCATTTATTATGAGAATTAAGGGAATGATTCACACTGAATAATTTATCTAGCAAATTTAGTTTTGGGTTTTGGTTTTTTCCCTGCTGGGAGAGAATTCAGTAATAGTTTTACTTACTGCCTTAGCACTGGTTTGGTCCCCAGGAGTCAGCTGTTTAAACTAGCTGTGCCTGAGCAAGAAGCCCAGCTTATACAATGGGACAGATGAAACTAAAATAAAGGTTCTTATGCACCGGAATTTACCCATTTACATTTATTTTGTAACATCTCCTTAGCACAGGTATTATTAAGGCCACATTGCGCATGACATGCCAGTGCTCCTCCCTTCCCCTCTTTCATTCAGAAAATGACTGTGAAGCTCAGCAACCTTCATGCCAGATGAAAGACTGGAACCAAAAAAGAGTCATTATGATCTGCAATATTGAACACAAGGCACAAATAAGTCCCACATAGTAACACTATAGATTCCAACCTTTCCTTCATATTTCACTGCTCAAATGACAAATAAATGAACCTATCAGAGTTCCTCAGATGTATCATAAAGTGGAAATATTGCAGATAGAATAAATAAAACATTTTTATTGTAGTTAATAGCACCAGAGTGGATAGAGTTACATTTTAATGAAAGTCTCTATTATTTCAATCAGTATTGGACTCACTGTGAGTAGTCCCACCTTTCTTTTGCGCAGATAGAGCAGTTTGATCTCCCATTCCCAACCTGAGGAGGCTGCAGCAGCTTTGCCCTACACTCATCTTGAAGAGGGCCAAGGACAAGACAAAATCTTCTGCAGCACACAGAGGGCTTCCTAAGCTGTGGGGCCTGAACTACACCCCATGTGCAGGACACTTCATCGTGGTGTGCATCCCAGCAGAGCCCGGAGCGTGAGCCCCATGGCCAGAGCTGAGAATTGCCACCACTGCTGCTCCTGAGAGTTGGAGCCTTCCTTCACTGCTGACAGTGGTACCAGGCATGTGGTACCAGGGCTGTGTGACCAGCCACAGAGTGCCCAGAGAATTTACCCAACTGAACACAATTGTCCTAGAAGGTGAGACTGCAGAGAAAGGCAGAAAAGGATGAAGATTCTCTTTGTAGGTACTGACAACTCCCTTGCAGTTATAGACAAAAAAATCCCTTACATACACAAATCTCGTAATAATCCCTGCTGCTCTTTAGTAAGCACTCCCTCTTGACTGGCATATCTGAAAGGCACATCAGCTTTCATATATGCTAAGCAGCCTTTATTCTGATTAGTCCTTTCTTTTTTTCTTTTTCTGTTCATAGATCAGATAACATTGAAAATACCTGCACACAGACTGAAAAGACATTTGAAGGTTTAGCCCTGCTTGCCTTCCTCCAAAGGTGATAAACTGTAATACAGCATTTCATTAGGGGGCTCAATTCATGTCTTCCCACATCAACAAAACGTTTCTGAAGTAGTAGAAATGTGCAGCTTTTATATATTCTTACTTCATCTCCACAGAAATTTACTTCAGGTCAAAGCATTCCTGCTCTGAAGTCCTCGACTCCTGGTGTGTAATTTGCAACAGTGTCTGTATGTCAGTGCTCCAATGCCACAGAGCACAAAAGTATGGTTTGGCCAGGAAAACTCAGCAAAATAAATTATTCCCCAAAAATGCTTACAAAGGTAAACACAGAGCAGCAGACACTGGAGTCTCCAGCAGCAGGTCAGGCTAGAGAGTCCTCTGCACACATGAGGCTTGATGAGCTTTAAATAACAGAAAAAGACTGTAATTCTGCAGCTGATGCTTGTGGTTTCCAAAGTTTTTTCTTTCAAACTAGAGGGATTTCTTTTTGATTCCTAGGAAAGGCATGGCTAAAATGCAACAAAACACAGCCGCACATGAGCCCAGCAGACAGACCTGCAGGAAAGAATATAATTTTCTACTTAGAAAAAAGTTTGGGAAAAAAAGATTGCTTTAGATTTGGGAATATCTTTTACCTTCTGAAATGGCACGTGTTGACTTTGGACCTTTCTGTTGTTAAAGGCAGAGCAGGATTGTTGTCAGACCTGTATCTATCACGAGATGTGTCAAACAAGGATTACACCAGACACCTTCTAACTCTGCCCGAGCTTATAAGATCTGCTTGGAAAATGCTGGGAGAAGAGTAAAAGGGAAAGGGAGCTGTAGACAGACCCTCTTTTCAAAGAAACCAGTCACTGCAGATTCAGTGGGAGAATAAGGATCACTCTTTGGAGAGCAGAGGAAGGGTAACCACTGCTGAAGAGGGAAAGAGAGATTTGCACTGCACCAGTTCAACTAGGACAGGAGCCTGAGACCACAAGCAGCCAAGCTGTGAGGTGTTGAGCGCTATGTCCACACTTGTGCCCAGCAGGCTGCTTCTAACTGCAGCGTGCCCAGTGCTCCAGGTCAGCTGGATAAATCAGACACAAAAAGTGTCCCAACGATGCCCTTTGAATCACTCATGAGTCACATCAGAGGAACATCAATGCCTTCACTACCAGTCATAGAATATTTTCAGCTGAGATGATTAACTTAAAACAGGCATGTAGAGCATGATGCTTCTGTGGAGACAGAGCAAAACAGTGAGGTGATACCATTGGAGTCTTTTCTGCAGCCTCCTCTTTTTGCTAAAATGATAGAGCCATGTTTTCACTTGGGTTTCAGCAGGAAGATTGCTGACACATACTGGTTATCCCACAATTAAATAAAGCAAGCAAGGTCCCAATCAAAAAAATGGCACTGAAACTTGGAACAAGAAAGCCAATTATTTAATTTCCATTGCTTGCTTTCAAAGCATTGAATGATTAATAAAAATCCTTTAGAGTCAACGCAAGAGAATGATACTCATGAGACCTGTTGTTTTTTTCCCCTGCAGTTCTGTGACAGGATTCCTTTTAGGCTCTGGGAAAGAGAAGATTGTTATCCTCTTTGTGCCTCAAATTCTTGTAAAACATAAATCAACCCTTAGCACAACCCTCAACACAATTAACATTAGATACAAAAATTAAAAATGCTGATGATTTAAGGCATGGTTGTTTTCCCCACTGCCTCCTAGAGACAGACAGAGTTCGGAGTTTATCGGTGCCCTGAGAGTCAGATTTGTGCCCATGCTCAGAGAAGTACGATCCTGCCCTGCATTTTAGCTGCCTGCCAAATCACAGGCACTTTTTACTCTTCCATCTCGCTTTATTGTCATGGCTGTTTTTTGGTTTGGGCTTTGTAGTCACACCGTGTTTGCTGATCACACACCAGCTTGCTGTCTGGGAGGGCATTGTTTGGTTTAAGCATCTGCTGCCATTCAGAAGGGGCCGAGGAGCGACACATGGCTAACAGGGCTCCTCCTGCAGCTACGGCTCCCCAGGAGCGCGGCGTGCATGTGCCGGATAAGGGACAGCTCGGGAGGCAGCCGCTGTCCCCAGCCCTGTCCCCAGGGGCTGTCCCCAGGCGCTGTCCCCAGGCGCTGTCCCCAGGCGCTGTCTCCAGCCCTGTCCCCAGGGGCTGTCCCCAGGCGCTGTCCCCAGGCGCTGTCTCCAGCCCTGTCCCCAGGGGCTGTCCCCAGGCGCTGTCCCCAGGCGCTGTCCCCAGCCCTGTCCCCAGCCCTGTCCCCAGCCGCTGTCCCCAGCCGCTGTCCCCAGCCATGTCCCCATCCGCTGTCCCCAGCCCTGTCCCCAGCCCTGTCCCCAGCCGCTGTCCCCAGCCCTGTCCCCAGCCCTGTCCCCAGCCCGATGGACGCAGGCGGGGAGGAGGCGTGAGCAACCGGGCTGCGGGGGTGCGATCCTGGCCTCGCCATCGGGATGCTGCAGACAAAGGGATTCCTTCCACCGGATTAAACTTGCAAATTTCCTACCTTGCCCGCCTGGCATTGTAATTCAAACCCTGAGCCACGGAAAGTTAATGATTTACCGCTCCTCACAACCCACACAAACTGACACCAGAGATTTGTGAGTAATTAATTGATAGCACATTACAATCGGAGATAAGTAATAAGAGCTTTTACTCACAGAGCTGGCAGCACACATTGCAAAGCTTCCTGATTTGGCCCAATCAGTGAAATATGCACCAAACTGCATCTTTAATAGCGTTATTCACCATCTAATTATCATTATTTGCATTTTTGATAGGTTAAATGCAGTGAATGGGATCAGACACTCAGCACTGGAGATACAGAAACAGAAAAAGAGAGATCTCCCTTTTGGAATGTGACATTGCCAAATAGAGCAGGTCCAAAATTTGACTGAAAATACAAAGTTGAAGACAATAAAATCAGAAAACAAAGCAATAAACCAAGGAATGCAATGCAGTGAGATGTTATCATAGCTCTGGTTTGAACCAAGAGATACAGATGGAAAAACAAAAAGCAAGAAAGCAAATGGAGCACCAGCTTAGATCCCAACATGCCACCCTTGCCAGCAACATCAGCTGAGGGAGTTCCCACCTACACCTGCCTGGTACAAACACTGGTCTTCAGTCTCTGTGCAGCTCTCCTGTAGAACTTCAGCAACAAGTACTACAAACTCCATACCATAAAACTCAAGCTGTTCTGAGCTATCAGAGCACTTAGAAAATTATAAAACATGCAGCTTGGGAATTCCCCTCTCTAGGCCTGAAGGCTTGGCTGAGCAGTAGAGGAACGATGAAGAGGCAGGAAGAGGTTGTCAAAGGTGTCCCAGTCACTGAATGTATCTTATATAAAGCAGTTCTAAAGAAAACACAGAAAGCCCATGGAGCAGGGACCAGTGTGCCCCCTGCCAAAGGAAAATCCCAAATTACTAGGGCACAGAGCAATTGCCACCCTTTGCTGAGCCCTGTGCTTTACCAAGTGTCTCCTGCACACTTTAGTTGAGGGCACTCCAGCCAAGGCTGCACTTTAGGTGGGCTTCCTGGGCTGCTGGGTCCCCACGAGCCACACCAGATCCGTCGAAATGCACTTCAGCTCCCTCACTGCACTCAGCCCTGGTCCACAGCACCCTGCATTCCCTCCAAAGGAAAGCAGGGCATGTGAAGGGATGGATTGCATCCCGATGTAAGACTGAGAGGATGGCCGTGAAGCACAGCACAGAGCCATCCACAGGCACAGCCCTGTGGCCCTGGGCTGGCTCAGGAAAACACACAAACCCCCGAAACATGAGGTTCTGACTTTCGCTACTGAAAAAGAGAGAAACATTCATCTTCCTCCTCCTAGATTTCTAGCCACTGGGCTGTTGTGCAAAGGGTCCATTGCACCAACATGACTCTGAGAGAAACAAGGAGTGAGCCCGAGCAGATTCTGCAAAAAAAAGGCTACAGCAATTTCCTTCAGGGGCCATAAATCCCAAGTAGAGAGAGGCACCTCCTGGCAGCACTGAGAAAAGCACCTGCGTGTCCTGCCTCTCAAGAGCCCGATTCACCCTCTGCCCTCTTCCGTGTATTTATTTGGGGTTAGCAATCACTCTGACCCCCTGAACTCCATCCTGAAATACCCAGACTCTGCCCCTTGCTTCCCAGGACCTGACTCAGAGCTGTCAAGTCCATCACTAGCCCCGACTGCCTCATAGTCAGTGGCTGCCATACTGATGGGTCTGAAATACAACCCTTCTGCCTATTTCCAAGCAGAAAATAGGAGTGTGCCCATTGACACCTCTGAGTGCCTTTGTGGCACAGATGTGTACCCAAAAACTACTGCTCATGCAGATACAAGATTCATGACACTTCAGGCGACACCCGGGGCAGCTGACAAAACATCTTCATAAAACACAGAAAGACTTCTGGCCAAACCTGCAGAAAGCCTGGCAAATAGGCTTTCATACAGGCTGGAATGGTTATGGGCAGCGTAGGTTTCCCCAGGAGAGCTCAGGCAGGTAAGTGATGTGGCGCTGTACAGACAGGACACAAGAGTATCTTTCACCCACCAACACTGAGACAAACAAGCGAGTCCATGGGGCTGACCTCAGTGCACAGGCAGCAAGTCCCTGGAACAGATCACCTTTCTGATCATCTCCCTTTTAGAAGTTTACTAAATGAAGCAGGATTGCTAGGACAGGGCCATGATACCTGGAAAGAGATTGCTTTTCATTTCTATCTAGAGTCGCAGCAATCTTCATGGTGCTAATGCATCAATTATGCAGTTTCACACTAATTTGGTTTGCAGGAATTCTGCGCAAATCTCTGTGTGAAAACTGAGAAAAAGAAATGCCTTTAAATATTCTCTCACCACAGATTCTGCTTTGGTGGTCAAACCAGCTGAGGAGTTGTGAAGAGAATTGTAGAAAGCAGTAGTAAGTACTACAGCAGGGCAAATTCATCCAGGGTACAGCCTCAAGCCTCCTTCAGCTCCAGACAGCAATTACAGCCAATAATTCCACCAGCCCTGGCAACATCAAGCCATGTATTTCAACAAATAATCAGGTTCAAGAAATTGTGGATCTGGAGGCCAGGAAGCTGGACTACACCTGACAATCAGGGAAGAAAGTATCATTATGTGTTTTCAGAGAGCAAACTTTACCAGTTATTATTAAAGAACATGTATTTAACTAATTTTGTATTTTTACTTACAAGGCCAGTAAGAAAAAAGAAATTTAAAACCTAAACCAAAATACTTAATTTATTCCACTCTGTTTAAAACACATAATCAGCTGGTCAATTTTCTTTCGATCTTCACACCAAATTCCATCCTGTTCCTCCCAACAGCAGATATCAGGAAAAACCCAAGAGAATGTCTTCTGTACCGTACCAGGCCCCGAAAGAAATCACCACAAAAGAACAGCTCCGGTTCACAGAATTAGCCACACATCTGCTGATGGCAGCATCTCATGGTGATGGACATCCTTGTCGTGCCAATGTCTGGGCACTTAGACAAGTGCATGGGCTGGGACACGCCAATAAACAAAATCTGCAAGATTTTGCTGCCTTTGACCTTCAGGACCTCCTTTGATTTAGATATTCCCTCTCACAGCTGCTGCTGATGTGACTTTATAAGTCGGAGGTTGTCCATGCACCCAAAGGTTCCCCATCTGACTGCACTGCACTGTGCTGTGTGTAGTGAAGCACTGTCCCTGCCAGAGGGATACAGCTGCTGTCCCTTGGCCTCTTGACAACACACCCGGTTCATGGAATTAGTGGGCCAGCCTCTGAAACAGGAAAACCCAAGCTCTATGAACTCTGTCATGGTTTTCAGCATGTTAATTATTTCACTTTCAGGGATAATTATGCATACATTGCAGTGTGCCTCTGTGCCAGAGCAGGCACTATCTCTCACACAAAAATGCTCATGGAGGCCAAGCTAGTAGGTTCTCTGCTTATCTTTTGGAAGGAAATTTATGTTCCTCCAGTGTGGATGTTCCTCTTGCCTTCCATGAAATCCCTGACTGAAAAGAAGCCAAAGGGAAAAAGGAAGAAGCATCACCATTCTATTTTTTTGTTATACAAGAAGCCAGTTCTCCAGGATTAGAGACTAGCACTCAGCTCTATAACGAATTATTTATCCTAGGAAAACAAAAATGTTTTATTTAAGATGACAGAGAGCCTGTAAACTTCCTTCTTATATATGCATTGACTAATTAGATTAATTAAGCATGCATACACTTCTGAACAATCAGGCAGGTGGCAAATCATATTTAAGAGAACTTATAATATCCTCACACTTGATAAATAACTTCCATTCCATCAAGAAACCAGGGCAGAAAATAGCCTATTATTTGCGATGTGCTGTACCATTATTTTCACATTTTATTTACTTCTTTAAAGAAACTGCAAGACAAATAAACAGCTTCCAGCAGCTAATTGTCTTTCATATGAGACCCCAGAAGTATAATTCACTGTGCTGCATTAAAACAACAAAACCTGGTAAAGCTATTAACACTGTAACTGAAACTGAAATCTGTGAGATAAAGGAACTCTGTAGCAAGGCTGAAAAACTGTGCTGAAGCTCTTGCACAGAGTTCTGTGAAACTTCACTATTTCAACCTGTGAAGATTCACACAAACTCTCATTTTCTCTTCAAGCAGCAAAACAAAAGAAGGGAATAGCGGGAGGTTTCTTTCCTGGGTCTACAGCTTTTCTGCTTTTGACAGCTGCAAGCACACTCGGAGCCCCCCAGGATGCTGCAGCCTGGAGTGGCAGCCAGCTTCGGGAAGGGAAATTGCAGCCAAGTGCACAAGCACTGAGCTCTGGACACAGCTCAAGCCCTCAGAGATGTGAGCCCTGCGTGGTGTCCCTGCACATCCTGCGCCAGGAGGAGATGGCGATGAGGCAGAGGTTGTGTGTGGCAGCTCTCAGTCAGCAGGGCTGCCCTGGGACCTGCCCTCTCTGCACTCAGAGATGCTCCAGGCCTCCACATGCACAAGCCAAGTAACAAAGCCCATCCCCACCCTCAGCCAGCCCCAGCCCTCACGATGCCCCCACCAGCAGGGTGAAACCAGAGCGGTGCTACCGGAGCACAGAGCTAATGGAAGCTCAGCAAGAACAGGAGCATAATCAACACTTCAACTGGTTATTTCCACAAAACCAAGGCAGGCGCCTAAAAAAACCCCAAACCAGCCAAATCTGAATGCAAAGGGTTTAACAGAGTCTTTCCTCATCTTTATGAAGTTAAATGCTGAGGCTTTCACTATGAGTTAATGACTGGTTTGCGCTACTCCTTTCTTTGTGCGCTCTGTCACTAATCAGGAGCAGCGAGCTACCTCAAAGCCTCATTACTAGCCAACAAAAAAAGCCAATGAATCCTCAAACAGAAGTTTTGCTGCAGTGGCATATTGCCATTTAGCTGGAGGGAGGCAGGAGAAAGCAAGTCAGCAGTGACATATTCTGTGCATCCAGCTGGGAGAAAAAGAAAACCCAAGTATAATATCGCATCTTATCGGAAGTAGTTAATCTGACATAACTTACTTAACAAAAATTACAGTCTATTAAAAAGGCATGTAAGCAATGCAGCTGAAAACAAGTCTACACGGGAATCAGCTAGCATAATTATGGCTGGCTAAAAAATAGCAGAGCCAGAAGAAAACTGTGCATAATTTACCAGCTGACAAATGTTAATAACAAATAGAAGAAAACAGGTCCTTGACAAAGAAGAAATAATAGCTTCTCACTTTGGAGTTTCACTTCAAAACTCAAATATTTTTATCAGGGGAAAAAAATTTGAGACAAAAAAAAGACCATCTTGCATTTTCACAGAACAAACAGATCTGCGCAAGATAAGGTCTCTGTGGGAGGGGTTGGAACTGGCTTTGGTCTAGTGCTGGTTACACACAGGTTGCACATGAAGAAAATACATTTGTGTCTGCAACCTTGCAAGATTAGTATTTTTCTATTCCTCCTAACAAGGTAATCACATACTTTGCATTACACTGAGCATATGAGCAGCCCTTCTGGAGCCACACTTTAAATTCAGAACACACTGAGCTACTTTGCTGTGCTGGAGCCATGGGGAATGCCACAGGGATTGTGCTGTATATTTTCTGCAGACAGATGAGAGCTATGAGGATATAAGCACCACATCCTGCTACCCACAAATATCTCTTGTTACAGTGTGGAAATTGTAATTTCCAGGTGCCACATTTTTATTGCTTAGTTTTAGGATAATTTCTTATATTGGAATCACAACAGTGCAATTCTTACACAGCAGTCTTTGGACCAGCAGTTCTAGGATGGCCTGCATAGAGGGTCCCGTGCTCCCTATTAAACTCTTTTTTTCCTCCCCTCACATTAAATGCAGCCAACATTATTCACCTGTAATGACGTATCTGCCTCATGAAAACTAATCCTGGATGGGGATCAAGGCCACCCATCTGCAAAAGGAAAAACTGTCCTGCAGCAGAAGGTACTTGGGCATAAGGCACAGTACAAGAGTAGGGTGGCAGAGAGGCATCAAAGTAAGAGAGCAGCTGATTTTGTGGTACTGAAAACATGCAGAGTTATCTTGGGAAAGAGACAGGCTAAAATCCAATCTCAAGCCAGGACTAAATAGCAACTTGATTTTTAAAGGTATTCTGGTGCCTAATAAGTCTCTAGTAGGATTTCTTGCATCATTAGGCCTCCAAATACCATGGCCTGAGGAAGCAAGTATGCCCATTATGCTCTTGAATTGCCCATGTGCTCCACAGTCTGACTGTTACCTAGATGAACACATGCTTGGGATAAATTTCCACTACATTTTCATGGATGCAAATGATTTGATCATATTTCAAAGAAAAAGAAAAGAGGGAGTGGGAGTAATGACATCATTGCCAAGATGTGAGTGATCAAGATCTAATTAATAGAACTTTATTTGCTATCTGAAAAAAAGAACCCAGTATGACAAGTAATTATTTTACACACTCACATATTCACATGGTCTTTCAGGAGGCCAATTTTCCATAGCAGAAGGCAGTCATTAACTATATTCAAAACTGTTACACATAATTAGGATTTTTTGAAAGTGCCTCTTTAGACACCTAAATGCACATTTCTGTTTATAGGAGATGTATTTTCAGGTAAGAGAAATCTTGGTTAGGAAAGGAAGGGGCAAAGGAAATAGGACTAAAAGCAATATGAAACAAGAGAAAGTCCAGAAATGAGTGATAATCAGAAGAGTCTTTTGATATGGAATTTGCAAGAGCACAGAAAACTATCAATGAAATTTCATAATCAGAAGGGGGAAAAAATAAAGTAAAAATAGCTGAAAAATGGTCAAGATTAGGTACAAAGGGCAGCAATCTCTAGAGAGAGAAAGACAAGGGTTGCCTGCATGGCAAACACCCAACCCAGGATAAGGGTACAATTATGTCTCCTCCAGCCCCTGGGCTGGCACACCAGCTCCTGTGCAGCTGTGTGCACTCAGCCTTTGACCTTGTGTACAGGGCTGTGATGGTGTGGGTTAAACCACTCAGCCTCACTCTTCAGAAAACTCACACCATTTCACACTGCTAAACCAGAGGTTACAGAAAGCTCTGAGGGTTCCCAGGGGCACTTGAGGCATCTTTTAAGGAAAAAACCACATTGTCCAGTGTGATTTTACACCATGATTCCCATCTACCCTGGCTGAAGAGATGACCCTTTATTTTATATTTTCAAGAAAACATAACACTATCTTATTTAGTGTATATACCTTATAAAAAGTATTTTGGAGGAATGCAATAAATGGTGACCACAATAAGATTTTTCTTGAACAAATGCTTCTCCTGCATGGATTTGCTGAGCAAAGAATGGGAGCAGTGAGCATGGGAGAGGGAGATCCTAGATAGCACCTTCAACATCTTTACCAAATACTGTAAAGTGTATTTTGACAACTCTGATAAACATGAGGAATGAAATACAAACATTACAAATATATTTTGGCACAGAACATGAAACAACATATACGTAATAACCTTAGCAATTTTTGCTTCATGTACTCCAGTCTTCAAATGTTGTTTCTCTGGCTTCCCCGAGTCCAGCATGAGCACTGCACGTTTCATGTCCGAGGCTTTTTTTAATTCCTCCCCCACTCTCCTTTAGAGGTCAGTCTCAAGTAATAGCTTCTGCATTTTAGCTGTCAGCAATATTTCCTCTTCTTTTCTGCTGCTACTCAGGTCAATCATCTTTCCCCACTGAGGTTGGAAAACCTGCCTTCTCCTTTGCTTTCTAATGATAATCTCCAATTCATCTTCCTTCACTTTCATTCAATTCCTGAACCATGTTTGTTTTTTCTTTCTCTCTCTGCACTAGAATATGTTTTTTCCCTTCTCTCAGGATTTCTTTACAGTTAACCAGGGTAATACATAACTAGTAACTAGCATTTAGTTCAATTCACTAGATCCCTGGCCCTTCCTAAGAGACATCGTGCAGTTTAAGCACACACAGCTGCACATTTATTATGTGAAAGGAGCTGCTAGAAATTTCAGCCTGTAGCAGAGGACCACGTGCGTTGTGCCTTCAAAGTCTTACTCCTTCTTTTTTAGCCTCCTACAGCAACCATAGGTCCCACTTCCAAGACCCCACTCATCCCCCATGCTGAGAGGCCAAAGGAGAGTCTGCCATTCCTGTCAGGAATGCTGCCTGCTTCCACCACAGAGCTGCCAAAAAAACAGAGCAAGAAGCCGTCAGAGGAACCACATGATGGTCCACACAGCAGAGCTGTCCTGGGTCCTACAAGCCCAGGAAACATCCTACCTTTTAATCCCTGGCTGTGGTATAAGCAGTCTTGCAAATGGGGTTGAAAAGAAAGAAGACTTCAAGAAACTTCAATACACTGCAGCCATCAGATTTAATAGTCTGATTTTTAAATAACTTTATCAGTATAGATATGTATTAAAGCTTTCCTGGGTATATACATTTCAATCTTATAAAGCAAAATTAGCCTTGGTAATTGCCAATAGACAAATAATTCTTTTTAATCCTTGTAATTTCAAGTTCTCATTAGATTTTATAAGTGGCACTACCAAAACATTGGTGTTATTTAAGAGAATTTAATCTGTGAGTAGTTCTGAAAGATGTTACATTTAATTGACTTCATGCATCACATTCAGAGCTTTCCAGTGTTATCAGCAGGCTGGCTAGAGAACATTTGCTAGAAAGACCCTGTCAGAAACAGTAACACCACCCACCCCTCTGGCTGTCTGGGCAGGATGAATGCCAGCTTTTCTCAGACTGTCACAAAGTGCTTCAAAACTCTTCAGCAGTCAGTTTTCCAGCAGCTGGGTCAATTCAGACAGTATGTGAAGGAGCTGTATTTTTACACATTGCTTGAAAGCTCAGTGGGAAGGAAGGTGGCTCTTGGGATCATGGATCCAGCTTGGGCACCCTTCAGGACACACCGCAGAAACTTCCATCGCTTCCCTTTAAGAACCCCCAGTGGCCACCCCAGGGCCCCTTCCCCAGAGCACTGGCGAGGAACAGCCTCTCTGCACTGTGGTGCTGCTCCTCTTTCTGGCCAGCCTGAACAACCTGGTCCCACCAGCCTGGGGGGAAAGGGCAGCGCCAGCACTTGCCTGAGAGGACAGGCGAGAAACACCGAGTCTCTACTCAGAGCCCTCTTGCTGGAGCCAGCTGTACCAAGCCAGAATCCACTTTTCAGTCTGTTGGGGCCATTTTTTCCCCTCCTGACAATTAAAGTTAATATAAAGGCTTTTATTAGACCTTTGGAGCCAACAAGTCCAGCGATCTCAGTGTTACGACAAATACAAGATGCATTAGCGTGTCTATATGGATTGCGAGCAAAGAGGTCTCGTGACTATCAAGAATCAGGAAACATGGCCATAAGGGTTTCTTTAACCCTTTTTATTAAAGCCCACATTCTTTCCATGCTGCATTTTTCCAGTAAAGCAAGCAGAATATTGCCACAAAATGTGGCCATAAAACAGAAAGTAGTGAAAACAAATGACATCTCTTGTGGCTTCCCTTTCTGGGCTACGGTTTTGCACAAAGTGAAGTTCTCATTAACACTCAAAAGGATTTGCAGTAACACCAGCTCACACAGAGAGAGGAGAAAGCAGAATTCGTTCCATCAATAGTACCCACAAAATATTGAGTAACTAGACCCACAGCTAACAGGGAGTAGAAACTTGCAACAAGAACATTCCTCGGGTAAGGCCTGAGACAAAAATAAAAGTTCAGGGTACCAAAAATCAGAAATTCCAGAGAAAGTCATGGAACACACATTTCACACAAGTGAAAACTGGTACTCTCTGTGGGGACAGTGAAATAAAACATCACACAAAGATGTTTTGTCTCTGTCAAAACCAGAAGAATCACAGAATGGTTTGGGTTGGAAGGGACCTTAAAGATCACCAACTTCCAAGCCCCCTGCCCTGGGCAGAGTCACCTTTCACTAGGCCAGGTTGCTCAGAGCTCCATCCAGCCTGGCCTGCATTAACCTTCCTGATTATTTCATCGGAGATATGTTTCCACACAAATTCTGTGTCACACATGCTACAAAGGAATATACATGGAAATCTAAAGAGTCTGTTTTTGTCTGCCATCCTTAAATAGTATCTTAATTAATCAAGATCTTGTGGCAGCTCCCTCATCATAGAACAGAAAAATAAGTATCAAAACACATGAAAAACTGGTTATCACAAGTCCCAGAAAAGGAGCAAGGATCTGGTTCCAAGGCAGTGCCCAGAAGATCTGCTCACACAGCAAAGGAAATGGAGAAAACCACATCAAATCTCTGCTGAGTTTTTCTAGTAGGTTAATTCTGAATGATAATAGAGTTTCAAAATTAGACTCTGCTGGCAGGTGTAATCATTACAAAGACGGATAGACTGTAAAGCACCAGTGTTCAAACCTTAATTTAAATCTCTGGTAGAATTCAGCTAACATATTAGCTGTTTTCTGTTAGACTGCTGTGAATTTTTCATTATATAAAAAAATATAGTCTGTAAAATATTTTCCAGTAGACTCTTTGCTGTCCTAATTATACAGTGGGATATATAATCTATATAACTTGTAGTTCATTGTCTCCTTAGCAATTTTCCAGCAGTAAAATAGTAAACCCATTGTATGTTTTTAAGTCCATAAATAGCTCAAAAATAAAATAAATTTCTTTTTAAAGATCTATTTCTCCTCTTTTGTTTGTTTTTCTTAAAAAGGAAGCTTTTTTGTCTGATACAGATCAAATAAGGATCAAAACTGACAGTTTTAAGACTACTAAATCTAGAAGAGAAAGTTGACAGTGATTATAAAATACGAATTTGGGGGATTGTGCTTATAACTAATTGTTTAGGTTCAAAGGACAATGAATTCATTAAAGAATCTACTAATAAAAATCATTGTGGCCTTTTATTTAGTTTTCAATATAAAAATTATTTGACATTTGCATTACAAGCTCTGCCCTCCCTAAGGGAACAGTCATTTCTATGTACGCAGTGTATGCTCTCTGGAACACAGAAAGGTTACTGCAAGGTAATCAATCATTCCAACCACCCAGCAGCCTTGTAAACAGCCAGCCAAACTGTTCACTCCAGGTTGCCTTACAGCTGCTTTTTCATTTGTGCAGGGTATAAATACATATGCATAATCAATATTGTAATTTAATTCCCACCCTCTAATGCTACTGTAATTCCTGGCAGATTAATTCTTAAAGGACTGCACCTGGAAAGAGTACAAGATGATAAGGACAGCTCAGTACTTTTTAGGGCCATCAGGAAAATGCTCTCAATCACAACAAGCTGCTTGTGCCACAGTGATGACTGGTTAGTGGCTCCATTACAGCTGCCAGGTGCTTACAGTTAGTTTTATTCCATGTAAGTCCTAGAGCTGATCAGAATAAAATTTCAACAGCGATAGTGTTAATATAAGTAGGGGAACAGGAAACATCCCCCTGTCCCAAGCTATGTGACTCCCATCTCCCTTGCTGGTGCTGCAGCCTTGAGCCCTGGTAAAGTTGATGGCTGTGAAGGAGGGAGAGGAAGAAAAGGAAGGAGAGGAAGGAAAATAGATAGATTCCAGGTGATCCATGCCAGATGAAAAGCTTGCAGAAGTGTCAGTTCACCCTGATTTTCAGGCAGTTTCTCAGTGGGTTCATGGTCCCAGCTCCACTTGACTTCAGCAGGGCTGTGTCAAGACATGCCTCTCCGAAATGTCAGGCTGCCTGCCAGGGTCAGGGTGTGCAGGAGGGAGCACAATTTGCTATCACGCTATCTCTGCAAAGACAGAACAGCCTGCTCCTGCCAGCAATGGTTTTGTGAACACAAATGTATACACAGAACACACAAACAGAATTACTCGAGAACAAAAATATTTGTGATACTATCCTGGGGTGTCAGAGTAAAGAACAGTAAAATCAAGAAATATTTGTTCTTCATGGAGGCGGTTGTTTTTGTTTAAGAAAAAGCTTATTTTAAAATCCCAGGAGGAAAACTCTTGAAGGCTTTTCAATCCTAGATCTCAAAGTACCTGATAAAAAGCAAAATCACCATTCCTGCTTTTACAGGCAAGTCAAGAGGTATAATGGACTTATCAAGGGTCAACATAGAAACAGAGAAGATCTGGGAATAGCACCCATTTCCCAAGCGTGGCAAATTGGTTTTCCAAACCATAGAACTCTCTGAATTAGAATTAATATACCTGTATGTGTGTACACATATATATATATATATATATATATACACACACACACACACGGAATACTGTTAGGCCTGTGTAAGGCTATCATAATTCCATGCCTTGTCTTTTAGAGCCTGCTCATAAGTGATAACATTTAAGGGCCAACCTCAGCAGGTGAAACACATGTGCTGAACCTAGTAATTTCTTACAGTTTTAGTAACTGCATTCTGATTTCACAGGGTGTGAACAATTTAAAAGAACCGGGGATTCTCCTCATGTTACATGAATTATTTACCACAGTAGTGCCACAGACTCAGCGCTTAAAGAGAAACTCCAACCTCTTCAGGTCACTGTCCTTAAATTACTTTCCCAAAAAGAAAAAAAAATCAGCAGAAAGCCCACAAAAATGCTAGACTATTTATGTAACTTTATTTCACTAAAAGTCCTGTTAAGGCCAAAGGAGCCATTGTGAAAATGCTGAAAGTTTTCCAAAGGGGTGCACAGATCACTGGACTCAATGCTCTGGGATGCATCTGCAGCTCTAAGCATTATTAGGGCAATAAAACCCCCAGTTACTAAAGATGTGCAATATACTGGAGCAGGAGAAAGCATGCCTTGGTTCAAGCTCCACAAACAGAATTTCCTCTCTCTCTCCCTCCTTCCTACACTGAGCTCACCTTTCTCATTCAACTTAGAAGCAGCTTCCTCAGCTGAAGAAACCAAAGAACAGCACCACCATGGGTGACCTCCACTGGGATATTCAGAAAAGCAACTTGTGAATCAGAAAAACGTGTGTCTGTACTCCCTGCTCCTTTTTGTACAACTACCCCCTCCCACACACACAGATATTTTCAATCCAGCATTACCATAAGCATTATTTTAGGAATTGCCTTTGAGCTGAGCCATGCAATACATTTAGACAATGGAAGTGGGGAAAAAGACTGTCCAAAGAGGCAGGAGTAAAGCAGGTCAGCTCTGCATCCCTGTGCTTAACAGCTCCTGCATTGCACTGGAAGTGCCACAGTAAAGGTTACAGGTGGCTGGCTCCCAGCGTTGGTCCATGTTAAATAGGTCAGAACTGTCTCAGCTGGAAAACTCATCTTCTCTCTCCTGTGTTCCAGGAGGTCCATTCTCATGAAATGTCTCAGATGACTCACAATGCTCATGGAGCCGTTACTAACAGACCTTCTCACTGGTCAAAAGCAAGACTGTACAAAACCCACAGAATACCTCATGTGGCTAAACATGTTAAAAATCTTCTTATTATCACCATAGTTTTTGTCAGTTGGCCGGAAGAAAACCATCCCACGAGTACCATCAGGAAAGACACAATAGGGTCTCTAACAAATGAAGGGTTATCAGCACTTTTTTTTTTACATTCATGTTCAAATACTAATTCATCAGGGATCAACATTCTCCAAAAGAAAACTGCTCTGGAGCAAAGGATCTGTCTTCCGCCATCAGTATGTATTAGCAGGGAGATCATGTTTCTCCCAATAAAATCAAGACTCTCATTCACAGGCACAAACAAAAGAGCAGATTCTTCTAAAGGCATCCAAAAGAGCAGAGGAACAGGGTGAGCCCACCTTCCATTACATATGAGGCAAATAAAACACATTCCTGTCTGTACCAACATCCTAACTCTCATCTCACCTGTGGCAATTGCATCTCAGAATAGCTCAATTCCCTTCGGAGATGTTGCTATAACACATGTCAATATAAATGAGATCAGAAGCAGTGTGACATTGAACAGCAAAACAAACTGGTGCCAACAACCACTTGGAATTTTTTTTTAAATTTACTTCTGGGAGTATTATTTTGCATCTTATATAGTTGTTAGTGGTTTACATATTCTCTGTATTTTTAAAACTGTTATATAGCTTTAAATGAAATAAAAAACATATGAAAAGGAAGGACATCTAGACTGAAAATGCCTCTGGAATTACTTTGAAAAGTCTTTTTTTAATCTTTTTTCTATCACAAAAAGATACTTTATTTTAAAGGGAGTGCATTCAGGTGATGAATCATGGCCTCAGCAGAGATTTTACAGTCTGTGATTGAGTCATAAAGGAGAACAAAACTGAGAATTGAGTCAGGGTAGCTGGCAGTTGAGAGGACAGGGACACAGGCAGCAGGCTAGGGGTGAAAACATACCAACACTGCACAAAGGATAAAAGAACAATTATCAAGGCCAAATAGAGGCATTCAACTCTCACAGTCCAACCCCATGAGACCGAATATAAGCTTTTCTCTTTTATTAATGTTTCATTCTAATCTGATATTGACAAAGATTTTTATGTCTTCTGATGTTTCCCCTGAAAAAGCCTAATGCTCTTTCAAAATTAATGTTTCATGTTACATACCTCTCTATTTCTCAGGAAACACAGAAATTATACTTTTTCAAAAGCTTCACACAGGTTTTGTGTTGTCCCAGATTTCAACTTTCCCATTACTGGAGCAAAGATCGTGTATAACAGACTTTTTTCCTGTTTATTTAAGTGATGTTTTAAGAATTGAAGGTCTGATGCTTTCTTTGGGGGTAAGGTTAGAGGGGTGTAGATTTTGTATTTGTGTCTTCTCAGCCCTAGGCCTTTGCATTGACCAATTTATTTTTCCACTTACTTCAAGCCATCAGCCTATCTCTGCCATTAGCTCTGATTTATAATGCCTAAGAACATAATCCAATCATGAATCTTCCTTGGGAATGATGTAGTGGCATGAAAAAAGAACCCCATTTAGTACTCTCCCTAGGATAGGAAACATGAGGTTTCCAGGGCTATCAAAAACATGAGAGGCTCTTCTGTCTGACATTTCCATTCCAACCCTTGCAAAGAATCTGCTCAGCAGAGAGCAAGAACATCAGGCACTTACAGGTAGGGAGGAAAGGATTTTCTGTCTAACAAAACTTAGACTTAAAAACACTCCCTTCTTACAACCAGATTTAACAGAGTCCTTTCAAACCTTTTCCCCAACAGAACAGAGAAAGACCAGTTGACCAAATTCACCAAAAGCTAGAATGAGGGAGATCCAGAGCTCAGCCTCCCAGCCTGAACTGGGCAGAGCAGTCTCAGCTTTTACAAGAGCACCTCACTTGGGTCATTCAGAGGTCTCTGTTTAGCTAACCCCTCTCAAATTTCCAGTTTCAAATTAAGTAATCTTATTGTTTCCTGTCTCTTACTGAGAGTAAATAATTTTAACAAATCCTGATTTTTTACACCTAAACACTTTTTATTAAAATTCCACATCTTGTTTTTTGTCAGCCCATGCTTTTGTCATATATTTCATAGGATTGGTATGGGGTGGGATATTCCATTTTAAAGCAATGCAAAGGAAGGCTGGAAAGTGTTGCCTCACTAAACCTCAAAGCTTGCAAAATGAGGATTGCAAACAAAGAGAGCAGGATTTATTTATTCAGTCAATTTCACGATCTCACTGATGTTATCCCTTACTTTTTCCTGTCTTTATCACTTGGCCACTTCTGCTGTAAATCGTCTACACAGAATGAAGGAGGGCTGTAAAGTGATCTCAGGATTTATTACACTGCTTTTGCAGGATAAGGTTCTGTAATGCAGAATACAGAAGATTCCTTTGGAAACCTGAGTGCTCTTTGGTCATTTTGATCTTTTCAGCTAAAACTTTCTGATGTCACATAAGTGACATAGGAGCCTAACCCCTGAGCTTTCAGTGCAACCTGTGCCTCACTGTTAATGTCACTTTTAAAAGGGAATTTAGAATAAGGATATAGTCAGTGCTACATGAAAATATCAAATGCAGCTCACTTAAACGTTGTTAGAAGAGTTTTGCAATGCAGTTTTATAGCCAGGAGTCACCATTTCAGTCTGAACTATTTGGCAGTTTTATATAGGAAGTGCCCTATATTCCCGTGCAGTATCACATCATGTTCTCCTGAATATCAATGAAGATTCATCTTCGACGCTGCAGTGAAATGAAGAGCAAATTAATATCCACTGATCTGCCACTTGTCATAAAAAGTCTTGCCAACAGTCCTCACACATCTCTTCTCTATTGTTTTGTCCAATCAATAAAAAGACTTATCACTGACTTTCACATGAAAACGGAGAGGAGTGAGCGCTTACCCATCTTGTAAAGCACTGTGCTCTTCTGAGAAATGTTTGGCAGGTTCTGCTTCTTACAGTAACACTTTGCTTTAATGGCACTTTAATGCTGACTTGACAGTGGAAGTCCCATAGAAATGTTCAAGGTATCCACATTAATGCTAAATAAAAGTCATTATGATTTTAGAGATATGCCAGGACAGAAATATCTAATCTGGCAGACTTCCTGGGAGCACGAATGGGAGATGCTTGCTAACCTTTGGAAAGGGCTGCCTGGCTGTAGATGCAACAGTCTCCTACACGACACAGCACTTTCCTCACCAAGGTACCCAACCCTCCTCAAGGCTTCTTCGCATTCACTCTTCAAATCAAAGTTGCTCTCAGGTTGTTCCTGGGGTGAAGGGGCAGCAGACAGGCAGGCAACAGGAACCTGAGACACAAACAGCACTGGTTGTAACAAAGATGTTTTGCCAAGGATGAGCTCTGTGAAGGCTCCTGCAGAAGTTTGGAGCAGACAGAAGAAATCTTGCTGTTGCACACTGATAGTTTATCTTAAATGTTCAAGAGAGAAATGCAGCATAAAATTTGCTGAGATTTGGACTGAAATTCAAACTTAATGAGTGTAAATTATTCATGATTTGAATCCCTTACTAGAACACAGAAACCCTGAGTCAGTTGCTGGATTTATTCCCTGCTCCTGCTTCCTCCTCACAATGAGAGGAGAGTTAGTCCTTGAGATTCTCTTCCTCTGGCTTCTAGACCAGAGAGGGGACACATATCTTCTCCAGCTATGTACAGAAAGAGATGCATTAACATACTGGTATGCTAACTATAGCTGGAAAAAATATAAATATCTTTTTTAAGATGGTGAATGAAGCTACAAAGGCCAAGACCAGAGCCACTGACTGTGTGTATTTTACATGTATGTGCGTTTTTCTTTCCCTTCCCTCCACACACACCTAAACAAGCACAGAAAGAACCAGAGAAGCAGGTGCTTGTCCAGTTCCCTATTTTTTTCTCCCAAACTCAAAGGGAGATTTTCAAGAAGAGAAAGTGTAAGCCAGGCAAAAGTAAGGTCATGCAGCTACTGAGGGGAGTCCCATATTTGGAACAAAGACTAGGTTGGACCTTGGAGCAGGAAAGTTAATTTTCCTCCCGTAACTTGTCCTTTAAATGCTAAATATTGCTGACCCTGACACCCATATCTATATCAAATTATACTTTTGCTCTTACTCATCTCCATCTCTTTATTTAAACTGCTCTTCTTAAGCCAACCCTAAACAAGCCATCAGTTTTTAAGTAAGTCATGTGTAAAAATCACCAGTTGAAAGCCAAAACACTCCAGCTGCTCGCAGCATATCAGCCTCGTGTTTCAGCATGCCTTCATGGGCAGGGAGTAGCCTGGTGTGCAATTTCCCATCATTTGTCTGCCCCACAAAGTTTCTCCACTGAGGCTGCTGGACATTTAGAGCTCAAATAAATCTGAAAAGTTAATCCTTACCTTTCTTCAAAGCAAATTTCTGTGTTGAGAGAGAAAACTACTCATAAAGAGTGGGCACACATCATAGCCCTCACTGCAGTACTATTTCTGTACTATACATTGGCTACTATGACGCTGGTAGGAAAATACTGCCAATTTAAAAAATTTGAGCAGCTTAATTAAACGACCTTCATTTCAAATAATACAGATCGAAAGTAATTAATAAAAGAGATATAGCAATCTCTGCAATAATATTTCATATTTACTGTTGGAGAAACAATCCTTTAAAAAGGTCAAATGGGCTCCAAAGGTGCAATTGAAAAGAATAAATTCTCATGCAAGTTTAAATTCAGTTATGGGCTACAGAGCATGTTCCAGGAAATGTCTGTATGGCGAGACAGCTTCCCTGTCTGCAGAAACTACAGAGACAGTTTCTCCATCTACAAAAGAGATAATGGTGTTGACCTTCTTTGTGCATTCCTCTGACATACACTGATGAAAAAGATGCCATAATAAATACACTCTTTTCTTAGACTGTAATGCTGTGAAGTTTCTGTGCAACAAAGCAAGAATTATACCATCTTTTTTCTGCCCGAGGATGCAGACACTGTCCTTGAGAACAAGGCAAGAAAAACAGAGAAGAAAACATCCTGTTAAGGAATAGAGATATTCTTTGTTAAACCACAACTAGCAACGAGGAACCATGCAATGGGGGTACCTGCCACCACTACCAGTGCTAAGCCACCTTCTTTTCCATGAGCAAGCCTGAAATGAACAGCAGCTCATGGTTCGTAGCTCTCTCTATATAGTTAGAAAACATTTCAATTTTAAAAATTCCAGAAGCTGGCTGTTGTCTTCTGCAACCATGGCAGACCCCAGCAGGTAACACAAGAGTTGTGGCTTTTGTTGTACAGATAAAAGAGTAGAGGCCAAAATATCATTAGCCTTCATTTCATAGTCAAAAATCAGGGGAAATACTATTAGAAACATCTCCCAAGAGCAGAGCACGCAGCGCTGGGACATATCCACTGCAGGCCAGGGCCTCAGATTTGCCTTCGGCAGCATGGGCCCAGAACAAGAAATTTCCTCATGAGCACAGAAGGGCACACAGTCAGGCCTTTTGTAATCTCTCTTTTTATATACCTTTTCAAATACATTTGCTGAAAGGCACAAAGTGTTTTGCATCAGGGATTGCCCATTAAAATCCTGACTGTTTTATGGATGTCACGACTGATTCAGTTTTTCAAAGCAGCCAACAGACATGTTTTTAAAGACTATCAAACCTTTACTGTGATTCCAAAGTTGAAGCCACAAAGCAAGTCCAGAGCCTAAGAAATAAATCACAGAGCTCACTTAAAATATACATGAAACAGTTTTAACTTATTTGCAAACACACAGAGATAAGATACGTCAGGTCATCTTACTGACAGCATGATCTTCCTTTGCCTTACTACTTGGGTGAAAAGTTGAAGCACCCAGTGGAGGGACTAAAACACTGTTCTTTTACCCCAAGAACAGGAACAGCTCTGACAGCAGTGGGGCACAGCTCCCACACGGCCCCGCAGGCATTCGCTTCAGCTGGGAACTGTAGGGATCAGCACTTCTAAAGCACAGAAACAAACCCATTCTTCATGCCTGTCCCCAGCCACAGTATCCTCTTTCTGAGGCTGCCACAAGCACAGACTCAGAGGCCACTTTTCATTATGCCCACCTAATGCAGATGCAGTGTGTGATGAATTTCCATTAGAAATATAGGGAATTTGGGTAGTGCCAGCCCAGCTAAATTTACCCACTGAAAGTTGCACTACTTATTTAATAGGAGACAATAAAAAAATCCACTTTATTTTTGCTGTGTCTTATTCCAGTCTATAAGATTTCTTCCCTCAGTTTCAAATAGAGGGAGTGAAAGCTCCTAAGGAGAAAGTTTATTTGCTAAGAACATGATTTCTACAGCTTTTCAGGACTTGAGAGAAAAAAGGCAAGAGTATAGAAAAAGAAAAGGTGAGAGAGCTAGCATATTTGGAATAGTATTGTCCCAAACTGCAGTTCTTATATTGCACGAACCCTGTCCAGCCTCAGTGGATTATTAAACCTGAATGTGATAGCTTAATAGCAGAGATAACAAAAACTCACACATAAAACTAGCAGTTGGGAAGTGCAGGAATTAATTTCTAGCATTAGCTACATTCTTGAGAGGGGTAATGTTAAATCTGCCCGGAGAAGGTCAAGACCACACAAAGAAAATAAATCAAGGCATCGCTATGTGACCTGTCTAAAGGTTAAGGATCTGAAGGATATGCAGATACTCTAACATATAAACAGCCCCTGGGGGATAACTGCTTAACCAAGTCCATTTGAGCAGTTCTGAACAGATTGTTTAGTAGGTATATCGACTATTGCTGTGCTTTGTGACACTACTTATTACCTGCTGAGACTGGGAACAAGTGATACTGTAGACACGTAGCTGGTTCTCTCTCTAATCATGTGTATCCTTGCAATATCCAGTGACCCAGAAATGCATTCCCAGAGGTACCATCTCCCACAGGCAGCAAGTACATAAAGTAACATCAGATAACTTCCTGGAGGAATAAAGCCTGAATAGATTAAGCACAAAACAGGTTGTTTGGCTGAATTTTCTCCTCACTGTAAATTACAGCTGTACTACTAAATGCACCTGAGATAATACTGAAGCTGCTAGAAGTATATAAAAGACTCATCAACTTTATTCTTGGCTCTGAATGCAGGACCCATGGCTGCTCAGCTTCTTGGCCCAAGTTTCTTCAACCACAAATACTCTTCCACTTCCTCCAGGCATCACACATACCAATGCTGTATGTTTTACCAGAACTTCTTCCAGTTCAGACTGGGAATAGGCTCACACCAGTTTATTCAGGGCAAGCATGACCACAGTGGAAGTGTGACAGGGAGAAGGCTAAGCTCTCCCTGCCGATCCCATCAGGGGACTAGGGAGACAAAAAAACCTCCTGCCTGCACGGGTGGCCAAAGCCAGGTTTATGCATCGCTAACTTCCCTGTTGCAACAATGGTGAATAGTAAATTGGGTTACACTCCTGTTGCCTACAGTGTAACAAGCAATGATGCTTGAAATAAATCAGCAATTTGATTGGACATGTAGTAGCTGTGCCGGGCACAAGCTCAGAAGCTGTCAGCTCAGAGAACTCTTACTGGGATAGTGACTTTTCAGCATTGACCTTAAAAACACCCACCTGTGTAATAACGTCCTGCAATTCAGCCCTAAACTATTTTTTTCTAGGATCCACTCTTTTAGAATCATTAATTCTTATCAAATTCCTACAATTTGCAGTTTTGCTCTTCTTTATCTGTGCTTCAAGTTTGCAAAATAAGTGCACCAAAGATCACCCCTCCCTGGCACAGCCACGAGCAATACTTCACCTCCTTCCTGTCACAGAGTCAGCTTTCCCAAGGGAAAATTTTGATCCAATAAAACCTGAGTTTGACATTTGGTTGGGACTTTTGAACATCTGGCATATACAAGGGTCTGCTGGAAAGCTCAGCCATGTCTGCAGCGTACAGACAGATCCACAGCACACAGCCCACACAGTGCACCTGAGTCTTCCCAGGAGCAGTGGATTTACTGTGCCTGTGCTGGACAGGTTATTCATGGGAATGGGCTGAGCTGACATGTCCCAAAAGCACTGCACTCATAGTACACGTGTTGACCATATGGGTAGTGTCTGGCAGTGAGACCTGGCCCTTTACCTTCATATTTGACCAGTGACTTTGCTTAATCAAGAGGAATTTTACACCTCGGCACACCCCAGCATCACTGCCCTGCAGAGGGCAGGAGGGGAACAAGCACAACAGTGAGGGCAACAGAAACTGAACAGACATCAATTCGCAATACCGAGAGAGAGAGCAATTTACAGCAGGAGTACAAAATAAGGTGTCTCTAATGGAAGACAAAGAGATACTCAGTATATTTTATCAAAGCTAGAGCAGGCAGCCCTGTGAAAGAAGATACATTGAATATTTAGGTTCCTTGATTTCGGGTTCTGGGCAAGCACAAATTGCTCAAAGTTCATGCGTTAGGTATCAATGGGCTGGGCCAGATACTCAGAGCTGCAATTGAGAAACTGGGCTGCACATGGCCTGTCTTAAACAGAGGGAATGTCACCATTCCTGCTCGTTCAATACCTTCCCCCAATAAACAGACTTTTTCTTTCCTAAGCTGATTCAAGAAAATGGTTGCTAAAAAACAATTCAGAACCTTGACAATTTGGACAATCCTCCACTAATCTTCCCTTCAGGGTGCCCACAATCCTTTAAAGCATGACAAACTGACAGAGCGAGCTCCTTTATAGTCACTGGGCTCTATATCTTTATAAACTGGCTTTTCCGTATGCAGCAGAAAACCTGGGAAGGCAGACACTGTACAAAGGAAGGTGGAAACAGGCATATTTAAGAGCTCTTGAGGGGCCGCCAGATGAAAGCAAAATATCTGTGCACAGTAATATGACTCTTCAGGTACAGAGGGGGAAAAAGCTACTACAGCCTTGTTGGAGAAGAATCCCACATGCCTGCTAAACTACCTACCAAAGGTTAATTGACACTTAAAAAAAAAAATTGGAAGGCACTCAAAGCCAAAAAAACAGCTTGCCAGAGAGCAAAGTCCTCCCCCCCTCACCGTTCTGCTGGTTTAGATGTTATTTGTACCAGAGCCAAACTGATACGCCCTTAACACATGCAAAACGCTACAGCTCCAGGCAGCTTTTGGTTCAGTGGGGTTGAGAAAGTTGTGTGTGTCATGACAACCGAGTTCATTCTCCCCCTCCATATTTTATTTTCTTTTTAGGATTATCTCTGTTTTGATAATGCCACCCTGATGCTTCCAAACTGGTGGGGGGAGCGCACTGAAACACACCAGCTGCTAACAAGCTCCTTCTGAGCTGTACCCAGGCTAGAGAGATTCTTCTATAGATTGGAAAGGCACATGTCAAACAACTTTTAAGAAGCCAACTCTGACACATTTCCAACTGCAAATTTCACACCTTTTTTTTTTTTTTTT
>VZTG01007687.1:245614-346670 GCA_013397845.1 Melanocharis versteri
AAAAAAAAAGAAGGCGAAAGCCCTCTGTTTTGTGTTCCAGGACTATTAAATTATTAAATTATCACTAATTACACCAGCAGTAACAATGGTACCTGCACACATGCAAAGGTACAAGCAGACTAATCACACAGCGAGATAAAAATATCCATCTCCAAAAAGCTGCTGCTGCTCCTCTGACAAAGTAATTAAAAAACTCTAAAATGCATTACTTCTTTTTGCCTTTGTCCAGGCAGTTTTTTGGTCAGGATTTGGGGAAAATGAGCATTGCAATACAAAAGTAGAAAAATGGAAAATAAAATTGGCTTTAAAAAGAAAGTATCTTGCTTAACTTCTTCCCTGTCCTCACAAAATGGAGGAAGACTTGAAATGAATCTTGAAGTTCACACTGTAAATGACTATGAGAGAAGAAGGGGCAAAAAATAAAGAGAAAGGAAAGAAAACCCTCAGTGGGCTCTGAAACTCTTCAGAAATTCAAAATATCAGCAGTCTGCTCAGGGATGCCAAATGCATGTTATCATTGTGGCAGGTGACCCCCAAGCACAGGGCAAAGCCCAGGTGAGGCCAGGGTAAGGCTGGCATAGGGATTCAAAGCAGGCACTGAAGAGCTCTTCCAACAGAGCTCTTAAGTCTGTGCACAATTTAAGCAGTCCCATATTTAAATGCTCTGCTGAAAGAAGGCTTTTGTTTTGAAAGTTCCTGTCAGTGCTCTCTTTTAATAGGAAATCAATATATCATTTGTTTTCTAGAAAGTAGACACCCGTCCTTCAGGACTTGTGCAGCCAAGTTTAGCTCTGCTGGAAATTAAGTAGTTTTGACCTAACTTTTCTTTTTTCATGAATGTCACTTTCCTTGCCCTGGGGATAGGAGGTAAGTGAAAAGCAAAGGGAATGAACGTTATGGTATAAGTTATGCCTAGTATCAACCATGGCTGAATTACCAGCTCTTAACTATCTTCAGTTGGGCAAAGGAGAAATCCAATGTGAGCTAAAAAGAGATCAAAAGATAAGAAAAACGTGATCTGTTTCCATTGTGTTTGGCTTTCACACCAGCAGCAGGAGGAAGAAGAAAGTTGATAGGGCTGGTTGCCGAGAACTCTGCCCGTCAAGTAGACACAGATGAGGCTTGGCAAAGACTCGCCAACAGGAGGGCCTCAAATAATCTTCTCCTTTAATATCAATTCAGGTCACATAAAAGAGAACTTCGGTTCAGAAAATAAAGGAGCGAAGTGTCTTACTAATCCTCAGAATAAAGTGAGGGCTTCTCGGGCTTTCTGAAAGGAGCTGGAGGGGCGAGAAACAAGGAGCACACTGTGGTCTGTTCGCAGGCACATGCAGCAGTTCACCACCTTAGGCAGACTGGAAAATAAAAGCAGCCTGAAGAGAACAGCTTGAACCCCTCCTCCTCTTCCTCCCTGAATTACAGACAAAACCATGGCCGTGTTGCAAGATGTCTATTTACAGCTGCTTAGAGTAGAATGCAAACAAACATCTTGTAACAAGCTGCTTGATGGCTTCCCACTACACATACAGAGCTTAGCACTACTTCAGCAGGTACTCAGCAGTGCTGCTGAAAGACTCAGTCACTGTGAGAATACGCAGAATTAAATCTGATGTCATTTGCCCACCTTCATCATTCTTCCCACGGAAGGCTAACGTTCAAAGACAGAACATCCGATCTGCAATCCTAGTAAGAAATAAATCACTAAACAGTCAATGATAAAAAGGGAATAATTTCAAAAGCAGCAGTTCATATTCACAAGGTAAAAGAGCTGAAGGAGTAAAAATACGATAAGTGGCAGTTCCATAGTCACACATAGGAAGTCCACACTTAAAAGGAAGACACTGAAAACTAGAATCAAACACTGGGTAAGTAATACTGAATTGTGTTTACAGAGTACCAGATCACTCTTCAGTCACAAGTTAGCTGGCCAACCTGAGTTTTTCGGGTTTTTTTTTAATACTGACACTATTAAAATTTGTAAGCTGGGATATCCTGTTTCGGTATGTCTTCTCCCTTTACATAAAAGCAAGTTTGTCTATCTATGACAAGAAAAAGTCTTTGAAGGAAGAAAAATCAGTGCTTTGATCCAGAATGACAGTCCTTGCAGATGGGCATAGACTGTACAGACAGAATTTCCCCCTTTGGCTCCCTGACTGCACCATGCCCCTCCATGGCAGATATAAATATCTGCTTTAGCTGTGCTGCTGTTCACAGCACGACACTCCAGGGTGCTGGACACCGCACAGCTGAGGACCCAACACCTGATGTGAAGTGCTAACAGTCCACATTCCTCATAACTTACACTCCAAACCTCCCAAGCCTTGACAATCCAAGGTTTCAATATCAAGCCACTATTTAAATTGCTTCTTCTGAAGAAACCTACTTTTTTTACAATTAGAAGATGCTTAAGGGGAAGACAATTAGAGTATGGCACTGACAATACCAAGGTGATGGATTCAATCCTGCATGGGCCATTCACCCAGGAGCTGGGCTTGGTGATCCTGGTGGGTCCCTTCCAAATCAGGACATTCTTCAAACTCTGTAAACAATGTTTCCGTCTTGCCATGCTTAATACACAACGCAGCCAAGACAAGAAAAACAGGACCTTGATGCAGTTCTGTTGCTGGAGAAGGCTGCAGCACATCCTGGCACTGCTGGTGCCAGGTCCATATGGATCCAAAACAAGAGCCAGGGAAGCAGTTGGTCTCAACATACTCAGGGCAGGAGCAGACAAATGGAACACCTTGCAACATCACATTCCTGAGGAAGTGCAGCACGTGAACGTGGGCACATTTGAGCATCAGGTAAAGGAGAAGTTTAAGTCATCAAGGTTACTTTCTAGAGCTGAAGTTGGCAGACGTGCAGTTTTTACACCGCATAGCTTTACTAGCAGGATTGCATTCACTTAGCCCAGCCGTTTAAAAATCTTAGGAATCAAAGTTGTTAACTTGTGTAAACATAGATGTACCTAAACAGGATTGAAACAGGCTTGGATTTGTTTGCCAGAACAAGCTAAGGTATTTAAACACACTGACATTGAGGATCCACACAAGTTTAACTGGATCAGTTTTTAAGGCAATTGTGAAACTGTGAAACTAGTTTGTTGTTTGGGGTTTGCCTTTGTGTATATAGTATAAAATATAAATTTCTGTACCATTCCTATACAAGCACTTCCCTCATTCCCAGCAAAAACCTGATTAACATGCCAGGACTGCCATGTATCTACAAGTCCTTTTCGTATGGTCTGACTGCAGCTCTTAAGTACTTAGCCTGCTTTCACCTCACTACTGCCTTGCTGCTCTTGGCTATTAATCCCCAAAGAAATAATCCCTGACCTGAACTTATTCCGATTTCTTTCTTGTTTTGCCTCAGGTTATCCACTTTCCACTGCTACACAACTTCTCATGGAATAATTTCTCCTCCCAAATGCCTTCAGTAACACTGTCATGCAATAATTTCAGTGGAGAAGAAAAAAAATAAAAGTGCCCTAAATTCACATTTATATTCCAAGAATAAAGAATATTATATTTTCAGTACTCCAGAAAGCTTCCACTCAAGACACTGACCCAATTTCCTTTTCAAATGGACAAATCAGATTCCCTTTAATCCTCAAAAGACAGTACAGATCCAAAATTTCCTTGAGAATTTTAATCATAGCAGACTTTTTTTCCCCACAGAATGAGTTTGGTTTTTATATTGTGCACAGTTTATTTTTAATGTCTACAAGGACTATTGCAATTAAGACTCAGGGGGTTCAGAACAGATGCCCAAAAACCTGCAAAGACCATCTGTGAAAAAGGCCTTTATTTAAAAGAAATTCCTTATAGATATAGAAGAGTTAAAAAAAGAAAAATCTATTTTTGGTTGTTCTGTTTGAAAAGCATTTTAAAAAATTAAAATTCCGTCAAAAGCAAATAGTTTAGATTTATAAGTATCTTATTCCATCAGTTGATTCAATAAGAATCACATTGCTTCAGTGACTTCTATGAAAGTCAGTAATTCCATTTCACCAGTTATTCAAAGAGTCCATTTTAATTTTGTCTTGTTTAAATAACTACTTCAAACAGAAGTTAAAAGCAAGAACCTAAGAACTCTCCCCCCAATCTATTATGTACTCAAAAAGTAATCAAGTATTGTAAATGGACAAGCATATCATTGAATCATGAAAACAGAAGTCTCTGCTGTATGTGAAGAACCATGGAGAGAAAAGAAAAGCTTCCAACTGTCAGCTATAAAAACAGACAAAAAAGCCTTCCAGAATCTACTAAGAGAATAACAAAAGGAAATAAGCTATTGTCTCCTACTGTGTGGAGGGGCCTGGGGGGTGGGGGAACAGCAATGAAACAATTCTCAGGTCTTACTTTTTGTGTACAAAGCCAAGAAAATCTCAGAGGAAATGACTTCCAGAGTCAGTGATAAGTGCTGTAATATTTCCAGTGGAGAGTAGGATACAAATCCTTATTTTTCCTTTGTGGGTGAAGAGGTCGCTAATGTGAGCCCAAACAGACCCTTCTCAAGCAGCAGAATGCTAGAAAGAGACACCAAGATCTCAGGAGTGGTGCTTCCCTTTCATGGTTAAATGAAAGTCACTCATGGAAGCAGGCTCACATCTCTCTGTGCATAACAACTGGATTCAGTCTGCCGTATCCACTTACTGGGAAAGGATGAAAAAAATATAGCCAAGAGTTCTTTTCCCAGAAAAATATGAAACAGAAAGAAAAACTATTTTTAAGGACCAATTTGTTGTTGCTGCTACAACTTAAGAAGCCACAGCCTCTGATCAAGCTTGCCTGCAACCTCCTGGTGGGAAACTGAGTATCAGTAATGGAGAGGTGAGAGTGGGAGAGCACCAAGATTAAAGAATTTTCTTTGCTGTCCAAAATGCTACAAAACAAAACAACAAGACAAACTGTTTCAAATACTTTCGTATTTGTGGCAAACATTTAGCTGTGTACTTAGCACACTTCTGCCTTACAAGAAATTCAGGAAAGCTTTGGATTTGTGATGCTTCACCCAGTCTGAGCAACACTGAAGGAAATACTCCTTTCTTGTGCCTGAACAAAGAGGTAAGAAAGCATTCAGAACCCCATGGCACCCTATAGAGGTCCTCTTCACTGCACAGCACAACAAACTCTTACTCCATAACTCCTCATCTCACTGCGGTACCTGAAAATGGGTGTTTCCTTCCAGTCTTCATCCATCAAACCACATGAAGTCAACCACACCCCATCTGCTATGCTCCGGTTGATATGGTTAAAGGAAAAGAGATACTGAAAGATAGGTGAGGAGATAAAACCCAGGAATATATATATATGTGTGTATAATCTCTTCCCTAATTCTTTGAGGAGCTTTTTAACTTGGATTGGAGCTGATACAGTGGGGCTGAATCAAGAAAAGAGTCTCTTTGGGGGTGCAGTCCTCCATGGAGACAGTAACATAAATACTGAGAAAATAAATTATCCGGAGCTGATTAACTGAATAATCTGCAGCTTTTAATAGGACCTTTAAAAGGTGCAACAGTGATGCCTGGTCATCTTTAAGTTTGTATCATCAATGTATTGAACCAGAGTAGCCCTGGCTGTTGATTCAGACTTCCTTGCTGTGCTGCGAAGCAGAAGGCAGGGAACACCCTTGGGAGCATCACATTTCTGTCTTTGCCCCATCCTTCACTGAGTACACCAGGTCTTTAGGATGCCCATTGGCATCTCCTGCCTCTGCACTGAGCCAGAACTTTCCAAGCTCTCAGCTCTTGAGGACGAATTGTATTTCTTTTTAACACTCCCCATGGAATCAGGAGCCTAAGACAAGAACAGACAGGAACCACTGCCATCCTTCACAAGGGCAGTTTGACCCATTTCATTTCTAGATACTGCTGCATTCCAAACAGGTCTTTCCAGCCAAATCCTGTTCCATTCCAGACCTCCTTGAGTCTACTGTCTGTGGAAGTTAATATAAACTTTGATTTATAAAAGTATAGCCAAAACCACAAACCCTTGAAATCATCCAACAGACCAGTTCAAAACTAACATGTGAGCAGAGGAACAGATCACTTGCAGCTTACAAAGCTCCTGTACTTACCCAAGAGTCTTGGGAATAAAGAAAATGCCCTTTACACCTTTGCTGTGCTATGGTCCCAAATAGTGGCATCATCTCTAGAATTTTAAGAGAAGTGCCTTTTCTTCTCCCTGCCTCACCACCCCATCCCCTTTTTCTCCTTCCTTGTAAAATCATCATCTCTTGTGCGCAACATCTTACATCAATTTTGCAGGAGCAAAATATTACTAAAAACATAAAGCACAGGAAAAAGTTAACAATTTTCAAGACCTTCTATATGCAATATAGAACAATATTAAGTAACTATGCCATAATGCAAACTAAGTCCCACCACTTAATCACAATCAGGTAAGGTTTTACTGATGTAATCAAAATAAAAGTATCAAATTAAAAAAAAAAAACATAACAAATGCCAAGTATGAAACAGAAATGTCCAGAGAACTTGCAATTCAGTTCTGTAGTTCACTCATGCAGCCTGAATTTTTATTTACTCCACATTATCTGGGAAATTTCAAAGTTTACTTGATGGATAGAGATATAGGTTGAATGAGACCTAAGCCTTCCAATTTGCTCTGACATTGCTCCCTTAACAAACATGACTCAACTATGGATCCCTAAAATCTGAGCTCATAGAAGAGAGTTCTGGGCAGGAGTTCAAGAGGGCTGCCAGTCAATAGCTGTGTTTTATTACTACAGGATCAATTATTCCATCATCATTCTTGGTGAATGCATAAGAACAGGTTTGGTGGGAGCTCCACAATTTTTCAAAGTACTCAGTTCCAGCACTGCAGATGCTGTGCTGAAACCAATATCATTGCTACCAAATGGTACAAGTGCCAGAATAAAGTGCCATTTGACAGATGGAAGTGCAGTTTTTGTTAAAAAGGCTTTTCATCTTACTATTTTAAAAGCAGACTTCTTTCTTCGTTACTCATTTACGGCAAGCCAGTTACATTCTATCTGAACAATTCATCTGGTTCTCAAGTCAGATTTATAGTGTAAACTTGCAATAGCAATAAAAAAATGTGAGGAAGATGTCACCCTCACAGTTTTCCTATAAAGCCAACACCTTAAACACCAAACCAAACCAGTTCTGGAGCCTCCTCCTGTGTAAGTAGCGCCAGTGAAAACAACTGAGTCAAGAATGTTCATGTTATGAACACAGCAGAGGACATATTAACTGTGGTCTATACCATCAAGAAGGTCATACCAAACACATCTTTAAGCAGCTTTATAACATAGATAAATATGTTATAAGAATAAAAGAAAAAAATCATTGTCAGAAAGCTGCACTTCAGTGTAACAGACTTTTCCTTTTTTCCTTTTTTTTTTTAAGAAAACAGATATAGCTGCTTTGTTCTTTTTATAACTCCTGTACTTATTTCCAACTGCTATAAAATAAGCCCAGTCTTTCATTAGTTTGCTTATTATGGTTCTTTCACCCTCTTTTTTTAGTGCAGATTATTCAGAACATTTTAGCTTCAGGGAAACCATTCTCACCATCTCTCTTGCCACACGTAACTAGCTGAAAAATATTAATGAAAGATTTACTAGGGCAAATTTTCTATAACTATAAGCAACATCAATATTTCAATGTCTGAAAAATATGGCTATTCTCTTGCCTTGAGTAGGTTGTTAGAAACCACTGGACTTTAATGGATTCAAAATTTCTTGCCAGATTCAGTACATACCTTGCTTATGAATATTCATAGAGGGAAAAGATATTTTTCTTTCTAAACAACATTTGGGGACTAAGAACCTGCTCGTGTTTTACAATATACTGGTGGTGTAGGTGGAAATGTGACTGCTGATCTTTTCATCGTGGTCCTTGTAGACTGCTGGTTTCCCGGGCAGTTTCAGCTGTCAGAGTTGCTTAGAGTCCACTGAGCTGTTTTTAGTTACTCATTCAAATATTCATAAGAACCGAGGGCTGCAGTTTGCTGTCTGGTAACAACTTCATTTTCTGCTCACACTGAGCTCGTCCTTGTGGGCTGCCTCTTCCCACTCAGATTGGCTTTTGCGCAGCCACGTGGGCCTGGAAGGATAATGGAGTTTCCCTGGGAGGAGGCGAGAGGGGCATGTTCTACCTTTTATCTTTGCTTGGCTGCCTGATGAAAATAATTGCAGAAGACAGTTATGGATTACCAAAGAGACGTGTGAAATGATCAAACCTGTGTCAAGCACTAGTTTCTGCTACCAGAGAGAGCACATGCTTTAATTATTCACCTTGCAGGACAGCTCACACCTTAGGATAGCCATATTTTTGTGCAAATATTTACTTAACAATATTGTACTTAAGCAGAGTAATGAAAATAGGTGTAATCTCATGTAATGTCCCTGGGAAAGACCAATGGACTGTGACATTCCCCTGCATGGGGGAAGTCACTAGAGTGCAACATTTCTATTATTTCATTAAAACTCTTGCTAAATAACCCTTCAGGGCAGCACAGTTTTGCATTTTTAGCTACAGGAAATAGCTGAAGGAAAGGAATCCACAACTGCTGTCAGTTAATAATAGTGTGTGGTGGGATTTCTAAGAGAAAATACTACCTAGCACACATGAAAACGCAGACACAATTCAATTAACACAGTATTTACAGGAAGCTACACAACATCCTGCAGTTACAAGGGCGGCTACCCCGTCGGGTATTGCTACAGCCAGGAGAAGGCACAAAGGAGGAAGCCCCAGGCACCACCCTTGCCTGTCTACACATCATTGCTGCTGCCTCACCTCTGTCCTCTCGCTGCTTTGTACCAGCAATTTTCCTGGACGAGCCCGTGGGCAGCCCCAACATTATCACCCACACAGAACAGGACATGCTTCCTCCACCTTCATCTCTCCATGCAACTGCAGCCCAAAATACGGGTTTTATAGAGAGAGTTTTAAATTAATGGGTAAACCTTTCCCTGGGTATCAGTTAAACAAGTTACAGAGGTTTTTCTTTGTGCTTCATGGAAAAAGGCTTAATTTCTATCAATAAAATATACTAGAAATGCAGCATCTTAAAATGATCATCCTTTTAATTACACCATCATGACACTTCCTTTAAAGATTGTCTCCTTCAAGGCTTAGACTGAAAGTGTTTATTTACACACTTACTGAACATAAGTACATAATAGCATCAGACAGCAGGGAAGTCTTCTGGATAATCTACAACCTAAATTCTCCCTGTCTGTCCTGTTCCACTCCAGATTCAAAAGGGAAAACAAAACAAAACAAACAAACCCTGTTGTGGGTTAAGCAAAAAGGTGATGGTTTTGAAGCTAACGAATGATAAAACCACCTTTGAAAGAAAGCAGGGAGTGTGGGGGAAAAAAGAGTCCAATAACACCATTTGTTTATATTAGAGAAACACCCGCTACTGCAGACACTGTTAAGATACTATCAGCGTTTCTATTATGATCCCATATTTCAAAGGCTTATAACCCGGCCATGAGAAGTCACTTTTAAAATTGAATCCAGAATATAGAGTGAGTTTAGCTACATTCAGTATATTATTGTCACCATGTGGACACCAAAAAGAGGTAATAGAAATAAATAAAAGAAAAAACAGCTAGAGCTGAATTAAAACCAGGTGCATTGAAGAGCTATCAATGCCATAGGCATCTCAGGCTCAAGTCACCCAGGTAAGTGTTCTGTTGTCTTTAAAACAAAAGAGTGGACAAAAAAGTACATTTTATCAGGATTTTGGGTTTGTATTGTTTCTTTTTTGGTTGTTACTATAGCTTCCATTCAAGAGCAAGAAAAAACCTGAATAAGCAAATCATGAAAAAGCATTACAAAATACATTAAAACCACACACAAGAAATGAGCACCAAAATAATCTCTGCTTCTGCAGCACCTGCAAGAGTTATTTGTTTCTTTGTGGAGACAGAAAGAGCAGAAGCTGTTAGTTGAGGGAGGGGGCAGGGAAAGCCAACTTGCAGGATTTTGACCTTTGATGAAATCCCTTCAGCCTGCTCTCCCAATCTATTTTTCCTTCAAGTTTTTTTTCTTTCCAAGGCTTCTGAAGAGCAAAGGTTAATGAAGTAATCTATGAGTGAATGCTAACATATGCAACGTATGTAGAGAAAAATGCACATCCCATTTTTAACATTTCTCTGGAAACAACTATGGCCTCTTATAGCTGCAATTTTGAAAGAATGCAATTATGGTATAGAATTTCAGCTACCTTTGGGCTGAGGCCTCTGGAGACACACAAAGAATTAGTGTATTGTTGTGCAATACATTTGTGAAATCATGTTCCCCTAATATTCTCCTCTAAAACTACAGTGCAATTCCTCTCAGCTAAAAATCATGTCTGTCTTTTCTTCTGTTTGCAAAAATGTCTATTAAGAGCCTAAAGGCTTATTTTCAGTTTCCAAAACTCAAAAACAGCTAAATTGTGTCAGCTAAATTACCATTAACACAGCAAAAGAACTGCTCTGCTGATGACAAGCACTCACTGGGAGTCAAGCACTGAAAGTAACAGATGTGGTGGCGCTGGTCTCCTGGAGAAGATGGAACCTGACAGAGGAAGGTTCTCCACCAAACTGGCTTGTGCACACTGGTCAGCTCTGCCAGTCTTTTCCAAGTCTAGGTGTGAGCAGAGATAAAACATGAGGAAAGAGGTTGGACCGAAGTTGGTTGAAGGAGTCTAAATGACAGGCAAATCTAACATATAAGACTGCATCTCCCATCACCATCAGACCTGACTCCTGGGGTGTTAAAACCAATGACCTTTTGCTGTTTTAATGCAAGTAACAGTGCATCTAGGGATTGAGTTCACTGGCAAAAAAAAAATCCAGGTATTCCTCTCTTTGTGCAACTGGCTTGATGATTCTGCATCAGGAATATAATTGTTTCAGAGAGCTCCAAGTGCAACATGGCTCAGACTTATCTTATTGACAGGGCAAAATAAAGGTGGGCAGGAGCTTAGAGGCCAGATATATTGTTCAGAATAGACAAAACTTCAGCCATGAGAGCTGGAAATCCAATTTACAACCAAATTTTTCCTAATATCTGTTTTACTTCAGCTAAGCTTCTGCTTAAGGTGTTTCTTCAGAATTTATTGACAACACTGATATTGATATCTAATGAAATAAAAAGTCAATTACTATCATCAAGTCAGTTCCATAATACCATTTTGAGGCCATTGGATTGCAAAGTAACTTCAGAAATTTTGCTTTATCCTACAGAGAAGCCTGACTATTACAGGCAGTTTTTCAATCGCTGAGGACACTTGACTGCTAAAGACACCATACACATCCATAAAGCCCCAGAAGAACAAAATCATCACCTAACAACTAAGAAAAACAAAATTACATTTTCATCAAGCAGCATCACTGGTCACTAATACTGTGCCTTGCCTAAGCCTGAAAGAACTCAGGACAAAGACTGGGATTTGAGTGTGGTACAACTGCTGTACTTAGGTGCCCACCACGGCTTTGCAAGGCACGTGAGCATTGAGGTGAGCCTTCATTTTGCACTATTCTCTGCACACCAAGCCCTCATATTTTCACCAAGACCATTCTCAATTCTTCCAGACTATCAAGTGGTTGCAGGTTAGGTGCTGAACTGAAGCACATAATTATTGACCCAGATCCTGTCTACCAGTTTTAGCCAGATCCTGGTTTGGTCAGAGCTCCTCTTTCCACTGAAAGAGCAAGGAAACTTTTACTTAAACCTGTTTAAGCATGAAGACTTGTGGCTAAACTCTATTGTGGGTCTTCTATACTCTGTGGGTCCACAGGATCACACGAAAGTTAATTTCAGCTTTCCGAGCTGCAAGAGCATAATACACTCTGTGACCCTCTGCCCAAAACACCACACCAGCAAGACTACATTGCTTTTTCTCCACTTTTACCCCCTAGGAACTCCTGTAGTCTGAGTACAGCCTGATTCCTGCAACACACAAAGCTCTTCCCTGCTTTAAGTCTGTATTTTCCCATATAGATAAAAGAATTCCCCTTACACCAATTTTTCAGGATGCATCCTCCTCAATACTTGCATGAGGTCTCACATAAACTCTGAGCAGCCTAGTCAAACGAGAAAATACTTCATGTTTTCCATAATAATCAGCTTTATCATGTTTGCAAAACAGTCACCTGTGAGACGCTGTACCAAAAAGCAGCAAAGCCCTCTCCTTTCAGTCCCCCAAGTATGGTACAACATATGCATTACATCAAAGTTTCTTCCTGCAGCTTCTCCCTTCACTTCTAACAGAATTTACTAGCAGGAGTCTGGAAAATATCTCCTTATTCTTTAATAATGGTTAAAAAAAAACCAAACTCAAAACCATGCACTGGCAGAATCCTTAAAAAATAACTGTGTGTATGTAAATGCAAGAGTCTTGGAAATTTTCATTGAAAAAAATCTGTGCTGTTACATATGAAAGCAAGAACCACTATAATGCCTTTTCTTCACTTGGCAAAAATAAGAAGGGGGGTAGCAGTGTCAGAAAATTTAACTGCAGTAAACAAAAGAGCTTGAGTTGACATTTTTTTTAATGATAAGTATGTAGGTAGAATAATTATCAAAATTTCCTGGTTGGTAAGGATTACACTTTAGAAAGTTAATCACAATAGCTACATTTGTTTTCTTTGCATTTGGTTCTGAACCACAACACTGAATCATGATAGTGCTTCCCAGCTTATAAAAAAAAAAAAAAAAAAAATCAAATAGCATAAGGCACAGTTGCAATATAAGGAATAGTCCCAGGAATGCGGCGAGGGTCAGAGTGCAATCCTTTTGCTCCCATCCAGCAGCTGCAGCCCCGCGAAGAGCAGCGCTGGCAGGGCACGGCTCCAGCCCACAGGGCCCGCGCTGGGTGCGCGGAGCCCCGGCAGAGCCTGGCACACACCCCCCGCCCGTGGCAAGGACGCGCAGGCACCAAACCCGGGCCTGCGCCTGGCAGCGCCGCACGGGATGGGGATCACACCTGCAACGGGGGCGAGACCCCAGGCCCTGCACACCCCGGCTGCACACACACAACCGGGACTGCCTCCAGCCGTCCCCGAAAACGAACAAACAAAACCCCACCAAAACCACAACCCGCACCCCACCCGCCAGCCAGCCCACACTCGCACTAAATAGAGGAACCCATGCTTGGGGAGGAATCTCCTTGCGTAGAAACAAGGCGTTTGCCAGCACCAACAGTAAATCCTAAACCCGGCGCAGCTGCCAAACATTCCATTTTCCTCTTCTACAGGATTTTGGGAAGGGAGCCCGTGGTGCTGCGGCCGCCCAGCGCTAGCCGCACGCTTCCCCGCCCGCGCTCCGGGATCCTTTCTCCCTGCGTTCCCGGCCCGGCGCTGCCCCCTGCCCGCGCTCCGGGATCCTTTCTCCCTGCGTTCCCGGCCCGACGCTGCCCCCTGCCCGCGCTCCGCGGCCGCGCCGCCAGCGCCGAGCGGCTCCCGGCGGGCTCCTCCCAGCCCTCCCGGGCGGTTTTCCTTTGTTACCGCTCGGAGGGTCTCAGGCTTTTCCCCTAAACAAGGGAGGAATAGGAAGAGCAGCTCAAAAGCCCTCTCCTCTTCCCCTTCCCCTCCTTATTCCCATCTCTTTCTCCTGTACCTGTTCATTTGGAGATTGACTTTCAAAATTATATGGGAAAACAAAACTTTTGAGAGGCTTATCTCCCCACCACGCAACAGTTCCAAATATTCCCAGCTGCAGCCAGAAAACACCGTTGCTGCTGTGCGCCCTTCTGCACCAAAAACATCCCCAAAATCCACATCAAGTGGCCTCTTCTCCCATTTGCCCATTAACTAATGCCCATCAGCTAATGTCTTAAAAGATTTTATTAGCATGTATTGAATTTTATAGTACTTTGATTAAGACTTGTTTTTCAACAGAGAAAATTAATAGTCATAGCACTGACTAAAATACAAATCAGCCTTACAGGAACACCACTTCCTCCAGCAGGAAGGACAAGGGACCCTTTGGGATTTTACCTGTGTGTTCTCCAGGGCAGCCTCTCTGCAAGAGTATTACAATAGGCAGCACACGCTGCTCTCCTCATCTGCTGCGCTCCCCAAATACACAGTTTATGAAGTCTAGTGCCATCACCACCTTATAGGCTTGAATAAATAATTACACAAATAAACTCTTGAATAAATGATTACACAAATCTCTGCTTTACTTCCAAACCAAGCACAAACAGCTCCCAGTCCTGACAAAGTTTGCTAAACTCACCTACTGAAGCTGCTAATCAGCCCGTCCCTGCCATTCAGCAGCAGCAACTAATTTCTGCAAAACGTGGCTGACATTCAAATTAATTTACTGGTGGCCCTGCATGTTCCTCTCTGCTGTTAGACCCACCAGGGCCTCCTGTGTTGCCTGTGGGTGCTTTGCCATGGGCTGCACCTCCAGAGCTGGGCATGGGCAGAGCACCTGGGACACCAACTTAGCTCGGGGGACAGGAGGAGATAACTGGAAATGAAGCAGAATCATCCCTGTGCTCCCGGCACTGTTCAGGACAAACCAAACCCTTGATAATATTCTGCAAAGAATTCTTCCTCTCCTAAAAAGAAGGTTTCAAGGAGTTTCAAGTGATTTTCTCCCCCAGTAACTACAAAGTCCACTCTTCCCCCCATTTTTGGAAGACTAAGTTATTTACATCATTTTAAAAAATAACTAAAAGCAGGGGAGTTCCCATCCTTTTTTTTTCTCTTTTTAAATAAAACCAATCAGTGTCTAATAGAAGGCTCATCTTTACCTCAGCAAAAGAATCTCTTCCACCATATTTAGTAGGAGAACTGAGTTTTTACACCATTTCAAAGGATCAACAAAGGTATCAAGAAGAAAATCTCAAATTACCTTTGAGATCAGGTTTTTTTATTCCAGGAGACATTTTCAGTCACAAACCACCACAGGTTGCTCAGCTCTGATTTTCTGAGAGGAAGATCAGCTATACAGATAAAGAGATGTTTGCTCCAAAACAGCAGTGATCTGAGTTTCCAGAGCAGTCTCATTATCAGCACAAGGAGCAAAGAGGATTCCTTAAAATTACCTGACAGTTTGTTCTGAGGTTTGATCTTTCCTACTTCACTTAAATCCTACTTATTTTAGGCCTATTTTAAGCTGATTCCACACAATCTATGAAGAGACTTTCATTCCCTTCATTTTACACATTTTTTTGATTACACTGTTCTTTTGTTTCTGTGTCTGGTGGACTGGGTCTCATCAGAACAGCTTAGAAACCTGACAATAAGAGAAAATCTGCCCTTAAATTGGTCTAAATGCACTTTTTAATGAGTTAGTCCTCACAGCAGAAGTTCCCTTTAAGAAGGATACTAGGAGAAATCAAGGTCTACAGACTCAAGAAGTGCATCAATGTTTTCACTCTGCAGTGTTAAAAGGCAATAGACCCTTCAGGAAAAATAGCTAAACTCATTCAAAACTCTTCTTTCAAACTCACAGCTGCATTTGAGCAAACCCACAGCACTGGAGCACTAACCCAAGGAGCCTTCTTGCTTTGGCCCCTTCCCTAGGGGCGGAGGGAATGGCTGGGACATGGCTCGGGCCAGTGAGGCTCCACCGTGGGCTGATCTCCACAGTGGAGCACGGCCCCCTCTGCCAGCAGAGCAGGGGGTCCTGCAGGGCTGCAGCCCTCTGTGTGACACAGCAGGGCTCTCACAGGGGCACAGCACCCTCATGCCCTTCCCTGGGCACCGTCTCACCCGGAACACCCGGGGGTGGTGGCAAGGGGGAACATCATAATTCCAATCCCTTACTCCTGGAGCATTTGTCAAGCAAACCAGGTTACACTGAATTACAGGGGCTTGCCCTGAGAATCAGACTTAGATCTGACACTGCTTTCCCCTGCACATGTTCCCTACTCTGCGGTGCATTCAAATATAAAAGAGAGAGGCCCAGTCCTCCTGGCCTTGTGCGGAGCCGGAAGGTCAACCTTCAACTCCAGCCCAGCTCATTTATTCAGGTCTCAGTTCCTTTTCCCCTCATCCCCCCTTTCCCTGTATTTGAAAGGAGAGAGCAGTGCTCCCTTCAAAGAGGGCCTAAAGTTTGCAAAGTGTTTCATGAGGCAGAGACAGTAAGGGCTGCAAAGAGTAAAATTTCATTTTCTTATACATGTATTGATTTGATCTCTGTGTACATTTGTTATGCTTGAGGAGACAGAATACCTTCATACAAAAAGTTATTTAGGGAGGCCAAGATGATGTATGATTTTAATCAAAACATCTGGGAAGAAGTTCCACTCCAGGAAAAGTTTTGGTATATCAGCACCAGCAGAAAGAATGAATGGCTGGTTGAAAAACAGAGCTGTTACAGGACATTTAATTAAAACCAAAAAATCTTGAAGAACAAATTCTTATTATTGGTCTTCCTACCACAGGAGATGGGTCCTTTCCGGAAGCATTGCCCAGGCACGTGAGGTTCTGTTTGTGTCTCACACAAAAGACATTCAGCACAAGATACTACTCTGAAAAGGTAGCTAAAGACCTTCACTTCACTATTTGTTGCTAGTCACTGAGTACTTCACCACTGCTGCCATCTTGGGGAGCCTTCTAAAGCCATTGCCAGGTCACAAATTCAGTTCTGCAAAAGACAGGCTCAGTCTTTATCATTATACATTTCATAAGCTGAATATTTCAGTGTGTTCATTGCCATCATAAGGAAGCATTAATGGTGATAAAATAATCATTCAGCAAAAATTCTATTACTTCTCCCTTAGTAAATGTAATCATTACATCTTCACTCAAAAGTTTGTCATTTCCTGAGGGATCAGAACAACTATTAGCTAGAAAGCACAGAGAAGGTACAACTGACACCTATTAAATGCATATAATCCCATTGCCATAGAGAAACCCCACAGAAATTGCACCCTGAATATCTGTTTCAGGTAGGTGGCTTAAAATATTCTTGCTTTTATTAGGATTAAGAACAAAAAATGTAGCAGGGAAAGATATAACTGTATAACACAGCCCTTGTCTTCTGCTCCCCCTTGTATTTTGCCTTTCTGTGCATTGAAAATTTATTCTTTTAACTGGATTAGTTAGTTAAAATGCACAGTATTCTCTTTAAATGGCTCTCCATCTTTCTCTCTGTGGATTACTTTGAAGCACAACATGTCTATTCTTTTGAACAGGTTCACTCTCTTCACAGGTGTTCATTAAAGTATGCTCAACTCTAATCCCCTTAGCAATGAAGTATGCAGCTTTTAAAAAGGACCCAGAATAAACCAGCACTGCTGAACTCTTCAATGCTGAAAAATGGAGATTTTCAAAAGGAAAATCAGTGTCTTAAAGACCACACATGTTCCTCCTGAAACAAATACTGACCTACTTAGTTAACCAGTTTTTAAAAAGCCATTTTATCTTTGGCATTCACAAAGGAGAAGAGCCACAGCAGAATATAGTCAATCTGTAAATCTCCCATTGCTGCTGAGAGCACACAGTGGAAAACCCACCACCATATAAATAATAGAGGTGATTTTCTCAGCATCTTGTTTACTGAAAAGCTGACATCATGGAGAAGAAAGGTTGAATAAATAACCAGCTCCTCAGATGCTTTCCTCAGTACCCTTTGCAAAACATTCACACAGCACTTACAAGAACATAGTTTCTCACACATCACCCTTCCCAAACTGTCCTAGATTTTGTCCAGATTAAGTACCAATAGGCCAGGTCCACATCAGCAAGTATTTTGGCAATGCATCAGTAGGTTAAAGTGGCTGGTGCTCCACACCCTGGCGTCTCCACTCTGTATTTCAGATTTGCCTCCCAGTAGATTTAGTCTGGCCCTGAGCTAAATGCCCTCAGTGCACATTTGGTTTGATGCTTTCACCTCTCAGATCCACTCCCAAGAGGCAACAAAGCAACACAAAAATTGTATTCTGGCAGTTTTCCTCATGGCTGTGCTGACAAGAGTCACCCAGAGATTCTGGTCTTGAGGCATGAGTTCGAACTGGTGGGACTGTGTTGCCCTTCAGATGCAGCATTACCTACAAGGGCTTGAAAACTTTCGGGTGGGGGAAAACACTGAGGCCTCCACTGGGAGCCCAGTCAGTGTATGTACCCTCCTAAGACAGTCATTACTGACAGCCCCCAAAATAAAAAGCAAGAATCACCTCTCACCAGTTTTCCTCAGATATTGCGAGTTTTTTGCTGTACAGTATCTTGATTGACAGAAATGGATGGAAAGACAGACAAGTCTTCTGAAAGTTTCCCTTCTTTTGTAACTGTTCCAGTATCTCCTGCATGTGCCAGTTAGTTTAGGCTGGCAATCTGAAACATGGCAGGAGGCATCTGCTGTATGTGCCAATGGAGTTTTGCACTGCAAATTCATTTTATAATTCAATAAACTTTCATAGACCTTAGTGCAGTGCATTCCCTAGGCAGCAGCAGGAGTCATCTCCCACCAGCTTTCAAAATAACCCTCTATAGTGCAGAGAAAATGCTGGATCCCTTTAAAACTGAATTTGTATAATTTAAAGTTCTTCTTGTATCCTTCTTTGAAGATTTCAAAGCCCTTAACAAATATTAAACATGCTTCTCTTATTTGGGTAGAATATTGAAATAGCCTTTACCAATAGAGAGCCAAAGGCAGAGGGACTGCTAAATGCTGCATGTCATTGGTAGGAGAGAAAAAACAAAAGGAAAAGATAGTAAGAATCCTCATTGATATCCCCTACTTTATCAGACAATGCTGTCCTGTCACACAGATTCAGGCAAAAAGACAACTCAAGTGCCCACAACCATCACCTAAGCACTCCACACTGAAACAGGGTAAGCATCTGCTCAACGGATATTTATGTAGCTTACATAAAACCACACTAATAAGCCTGAACAATCCTTGCAGCACAATTCTCACCTGCCCTGCCTAGGTAGGGACCTGCTTCAACCCTGTGCAAAAGGTATCGTACTTTCAACTTGTTCTTTCTGACTCAGCAGCAACTGTGAAGAAAAGAACCCAAAAGAGCAACATCTGGAATTCATGGTGCTGCAGCTGCTGGGCTACCTTGCAGTGAAGATGCTGAGATCTTGGTCCTTCAAGCATGGTTTTGACCTGGTGTGGTCGCTGCTGCAGTTGAGATAAACTCATGGAAGTAATGCTTGTGCAAATGTACTCTGAACAGGAAATTCAGACACATGGGCAATTCCTCTTGGAGTAACTTCACTGATGACACCTGGTTCTTCCTTGTGATTTTGTGCAACTCCAGCCAACCTTTCTGTGCAGCTATTGAACTGAAATTGTAGCTTGTTCTGTACTGCACTGCAGTCTTTTACATATGGGTAAAAGATATGTGGACAACTGTTGTGTAATATTACAAAATTCACACGTGAATTGGAATTTCCAGTTCTATGGACATGCTAAAGATTTTGCTATCTTTTTGCATTCCCGAAATAGGATACCAAAAGGTCCTTTTTCTCAACATGTTGCATAATACTGCTTGTCAAGAAAACATGAATACCCTGTTTTTGAAGCTGTGTCATGCTCTGATATTTCATGAAAAACAAGCAATTGACATTTCTTATATCCATGTATTTCATTGACATTTTGATGAACTGACTTAACCTTATACTGAGTCATGACTCCTGAACTTCAAGTTCCATAAATAAACAGACCATTTTCTCCCCAACCATTAGCTTCCCAAAGCAAACTTACTCTTTCCCAGTGCACCCTGCTACACTCCTCTCAAAAAACTTTAGAGAAATCAGTGCATTTGTTGTCATCAGTCTCCATTTTCTTCCGTGCACTGAAAACCTGCAATTTCCAGAAGGCAGTGCCTACAAGGTAAAAACTTAGTTGTACATACAGTCAACAAAACCTTTCGAATTGGATCAGATTAACTTAAAAGTAGAAGAAGTAGCAAACTACCACAACCTTTATGAAAACAACCCAAGGCAAATACTTCTTTTTACTGTTGTCAGAAATACTTCCAAGTAATCTGGAAATTACTTCCAAGTAAGTAATATAGAGAAAATATTGATTTGTGCAAAGACAGCTTTCCAGCATAAAGTGCTCACCTGGACATGCCATCCAACAGCTTACAAAACAAAAATGCAGCAGAGGCTTTTGTTGTGTTCAGAACTGTCCTAACAAGGTCATTCTCTTGTACTGCACCCCTCAATATTGTTTCTGCTTTTCTCTATTTAATCCGATTACTGAAATAAAAGTATGAAACCACCATTCCAGCCAGGGCAGAAGTACAAAATTGTCTGTTCCACAACAGTGCTAGTTCACAGAGCTCACTCCTATGAATTTCCTTCCCAATTTTTCAGGCTGCAGAAGTGCAGAAATTTATAAGGATTCCTGATGTTAAGCCAAAATCCCTGATCCAGCAGAAAAATATTTGAGCAGCTCTTTGCTGCATCAGTGCTCACATCTTTTCTAACTTTAAAATGTGCATGTTGTTTTTGCTTTTTAAAAATTATAGTAACTCTAAATCCATTTAAAGCAATCCAAATTTTAATTGGAAAAGTAGGAAGGAAGATCTCTCCATAATGATACAGGCTAAAAAGAAATTTAAAATCACCAGTATAGAAGAAAAATACCTCAGACTGTAAACATTGTTAGGTCTTTAATGTCTAATAGAAATTGAGCCAAAAACTTGCCTGTCTAAAATAATAACCATAGATTTGTTATAAATGTGCCAATAACACATTTTCCAGATAAATATGCTTCAAATTATGAGCAGTATTTGAGTCACTGGAGAATTTTTTTCTGTTTTTTCTCCAATTACTTAGAAAACTGAAATGCATCTACATTTTACTTCTCATTAACACAGCATTATTAATCTTTGCAATGTTTCTGTGTATTTAAATATGTAAACACTGGCATTTGACTATGTAAGATGATAAAAATGAGCAAGTTTAAGTAAGAAAAAATATCAAAACTATGTCCTTTCACCTGGAATTTTGTTGCTGTAGGGACTCTTTGAAATGTTATCATGTTTTAATATATTACTGAACAGCAAATTAAACCGTATCTCCTCTGTCAACAGAAATTAAATCAATTGACCTTTATGCTTGATTAAAATAGAAAATATCAAATTTAATAATAAAAATATCAGAGCAGAGCTCTGATGGCCTGTGTAATCACAAGCAACAGAAAGAAACATTATTAATACATATTTGTTCAGTAGTTAAACACTAAATTCTAATTATGGCCATTTATTTCTTGTTTAGCTATGGAGGTGAAAAAATAATCTTTAGTAGGATCAGACAAAAGTATTATGTATGCTTTATTCACAGGCTGAGTGCAAGTCTTTTACAGTGCTCAAATTCTGTATGTACCTTCAAATTAAGAGCTAAATTGGACTTCAGTGGGGTTTTGACTTCACAACACAGATTACTCTGATGATACTAAGGTATTATCTCAAGTCCATTCATCACAGACCACATCTGCGGAGGGATTTGATTAGATCTCAACATAAACCAAGATTTTACCCTATGGATTAATTTATGGACATTTTTTTGCCTAAATAGACAGAAAACAGTAAACTGAGAGCAAGCTCCCCCTCTCAAGCTATAGATAGGGTAAAAAAAGGGTTACATACACATCACCATGGTGGCTGTTGGTTTATTTAGATAAAATGTTCTCTTACTAAGGAATTGTTGGATTCCTCTGACGGTTCACCACAATCAGGTGTCACCAGAGCCTGCACAATGTAGAGAGCAGCATTTAGAGAGTACATCCTTCTCAAATTCCATGCTGGGGTGGTGCTACCCACTGACCTCTGCTCCCCAACAGAGAGCCATACTCTGACTCCTGACTAAGTTTGTCTAGAACACCCTTCCAAGTTGTTTCATTAATTCTTACAGAGGAAATTTACCTTTTCACACTAGTGTAACAAAATTAGGCCAGTCAGCATTTGGCAGATGAGGTTAACAATTTGCCTCGGAAAACAGAATTCCCGTATTCACTACAGTCCGTATTCACTCTGTGGTAAATCCCCTTTGGCCCACACTTTTCCCCATGAGCTGCAGAACGTTCCTAGGTTACACTGACCACAAGCCAAGACATTCCTGGTACACACCTTCCATGCTTTCTGCATTGTTTTTTCTTTTCCACGCTTCTGACACATGGTGGATCAAATACAGTGCTTGGACTCTGTTCCGTGGACAGATAACGGTTTCAAGAGGCAGCAAAAGAGTCTGGAACTAATTTGAAGCCAGATATCATCAGATTTTCTGCAGATTGCTTTTCTAACTACAGCAGAAGTAAACATTTTCCTCCTGGCACGTTTCCACCAAACACTCACTGAGACATAGAGCTGCTAATTCTAATGGCACCATCCACTAATTCCACATACTCACTCATCCTTGAAATGGAAAAGAAAATTATCACATATCCTACTTAGGATAAGCCAGGCTTTTGCTCCTTCTGATATATGTTTGCTCAGTGGCTTCCCTGATTCTAAAGAATCATTGTGTATGATTGTGTATCTTGTGATACACAAGAAATTGTGTATGAAAACCCAATTACCTCCAAAGCCAGCAATGACAGCAGCTTTGCCACCTGTCACACACAGCACCAGCAGGGTCAGTGTCGTCTTTTTTTTCTGTCTGAGCTGGACTAGGCTGCTGGAGCATCAGATTCATCCTCCATCTCCTGAAGGCAAGTGAACAGAAAACTTATTTTCTCCAAGAGCAGAAAGGGGAAAGAGTCAGCCTTGCTGATGGATGGTACCAACATCATCCAGGCCATGAAAACTCAGAGAAAGCTGACTATGTGTGTGGGAAACCAGGACAGGGGGAAATTATTAGTCAACTCATTTCAGCAGAACATTTGCTCTGTTTTGGTAAAGATACTCTATACTCCCTGCAGCTGCTCTGACGTGCTCTCCCAGAGCTCTGCTTCTGCGTTACTTACCATACAAGTCCAAACTCCTCAGGCTCCCTCCAGTAGGAGGGCCAGCCTTAGCAACCTTTGCTGCCTTCTGCTTTTCCAGCTGTCAGGCAGCAGCAGGAATTCCCTCCCTACATAACTCTGCAGACTGGGATTTTGCACCTGGCTGACTCCCAGGGACATCCCTCGCCACTCCAAGCAGGGAAGAAAGCAGTGAGAAACAGCTTTTCCCTGTGAATTCTTCTCTCAAAGATACATGCATTTTTGAATTTCTTACATCTTGATGCCATCAGAGCCTGCAGGGCAACAACTGAAATGATCAGAAAGTGATTCCTCAATTCTCTGCGTGGCTGGGAGCCAGGAATACACTAGCTCCATGTGAATCCTTTGCTTCACTTGAACCAAGCTGCAGTTTGACCAGCTCTGTCTTCTCAAAAGGAGAGATTTGCTGATTTTAATCTGTTCCGGACAACAAATGAGCTGAAAGCAAACATATCTGTTTCTAGATCAATTTGCAAGTTTCCTTGGCTTGTCCTAAACATTAGCCTACTCTTGTGTTCCCCTGTACAGACATTACCACACCCATGCTTACAGTTTCACCTCAGACCTCCAATCTCTGTAATTTACCTGACCTTACACACTAACATCCCAGAAAGAAGAGCATTACTTCGTCAGCTAACATCCTTCCAATAAGCACAGCTTGTAAGGTGCTGGATTTGGCACTAGGTAAGGTGTTCCAGTGACCATTTTAGCCACTTCTTCTACCACTTTGGTACATTTTATAGAAAAAAATAAAATTAAGAGGAAAAACAAGAAAAAAAATGGAAGAAAAAAGGGAAAAAAGAAACACAGCCAGTTAAAAAGGATGTGTCTTTTACATTAAAACCATGCAATATTTTCTCTATAAGGAAAGTTTTAAACACTACCCTAATTGCATAAGTAGGACTCTAGTGAGGTACATAGACCTGCCTGTCTGACTTGATCAGCATAACTGTTCATCCTTGCTGTTTAGCTTGATAAAGCCCACTCTCATGGGACAATGTTTCAGATATTCTCAAATAGGTTGCTGCAAAGACTGCTGGTAAATGGGAGAGAAAAAAACCCATCTTTACATCTGCAGGCAGTAGTGGGCTTAATGTATAGCAAAGATGACTTCAGTTAGCCATTAGGAAAAGCTTTACAATGGTGGGGATAATTAATAGATCACCAAGAGACAAAAGGTTGTGATGTTTCAGTCCTTGGAGGTTTTCCATTACAGTTTAGGCAACATCGAACAGGGGTGAGTTGCTGCTACCAATCACACTTCCTACAGTTCTGTGTATCTGTACTTGGATGCAGAAGCTACAGCAGTTACCTCCGTTTATCCAGTAGGTATTATGGAGCATCACTGAGTATGATATGAAACACCACCAGATTAGTTAATGCATGGTAATTCATTAGTAATGAGAAGTCATGGGAGAAGCAGGCTGATGGGTTGGAATAGAGGACAAGGCAAATGTACCCTTGTGCACAATTTATCACTCCACTAAACTCAGCTTAATTCCTGTTTGAGTCTCTAAATGCCCTCTGGCCCCACAGCAGTGTAGAGAAAGAGTGATACAAGACCTGTGTGACAGTTATAGGCTATTATTTAATAAATATTTCTCATTTTTATCCTTAACTTGTTTATTCATATCAATTTATAGCCATCAATATAGCAGCAAATAATAAAATGCTTGGACCAAGCAAAATCACGTCCTGTGGAGGGCAATGCAGAAAGTAAGAGAAAATTTATTTAGGTCTTTGATTGTGACATGTTTCCTTCTGCTAGAATTGCTTAACTTCTGATTCCCCTGGAGCGCTGCCTCTCTGCCTTGATGCAAACAATTGCTCACCCACAGAATTTATAATCCCTGTCAGCACTTCCAGGAATGATGTGATATTTTTGCTTTTCTTTTTGCTTGCTCCTATTTAAAATATAAAATAAAATCTTGGCATAGCCCACACCTACCCGTCACATTCCAGCAACTGGTTGAGACTGGCAGGAGGATTTGGCTTTTGCTAATCATTCAGAGACGGATTACCACCAAGTATATGGCAAAAAACCCAAGAAGAAATAGAAAAGTGTCTCAGATTCTCAGCAAATATATCCTCTGAATGTTCTTCATCAGATTGTTACTGCCTCTGCAAGTCAAACAAGCCTAAATCAAACCTGAGCACGCCCTGCCTGCTGCGATGTGCAGAATGCTTGACTCCAGCATTTCCGTGAATTACCCCATCACTGAACACTAGAGAGCAGCCTTTCTCCGGCGTATTAAGAATGGCACAGTGCTTCTCCCTCTGCTTTCTGGAAGAAAATTGACCCTTGTTCTAAGAATTCAGTGCTCTCCACAGAGAAAAAGCTTCAGATGTCTGATCATACCAGACAGAACGATAACTCTTCAAGATAGCATAATCATGGCATTTTTTATGGATACCAGCTGTTGAGAGTTTGCACCCAGCCTTCAGAGCATCACACATTTTTATGGCAGACTTTACCTTCTCTGGGTTATTTGTATTACTGTCGCACTAAAAAAATCCTAAACAACCAGGCATGGCTCCAAAGGGAACTTGAAATTGGTAAGGAAATGTTCATGTCTGTTTACAGCCTGCAACCTCAATTTAAAAGTGTTAAAGAATATAACGATTTTCCAGCAACACTGAGAATTAGAGCAAGATATCTTTAGAGCTAACTCTTCTCAGTACTTTCTGCATTAAGCCCACTGAGCTTAGGTCTTTGGGGTGCTTAGGCTTTGCACAGAACTAGCAGCGCTGGAATCTAAAATTCCTTTCCTACCTGCAGGTTATCTATTCACCAGGACTGGCAGATCCCTCAGGTTTCCTCTACAGCCACGCGCTCTGCTTGGGCACGTCTCTGACAAGGCCTTTTGTAGGACTGGAGGGAGAGTGCTGTGTTGTACTTCTGCAGGGCTGGCAGAAAAGGATACCCATTAGTGCTGCTCATAACAGCAGTCTGTGACACAAAACCTGTCCCCGGAGCAATGCAGCGTGCCTTTCAGCTCGTCTGCTGGAGCCCTGAGTCACCAGAGTGAAACACCACCCGTTCTGCTGCTAAAAATCTGTTGGAAGCTTCATTGCATTTAGAATAGCTTCAGTGAATATCATTCAGTTCAAGACACGCTTCAAAAAGCACAGAAGAGAAAGATGTATCCCTCTCTTATCGTAACAGAGAGATGTTCTGTCCCCAGATGATATTTTTCACATGTCTGATATGAGATCCCACTGAACTAAAGTGTATAAAAGTACACTACGGCTATACATATGTATTCAAAGTTGTACTTTTTACAATGCTTCACACTTTGGCACCTAAAGAAAGTCCCAGTGTTGATAAGAATACTTCCTGGCTTTTAAAGCATGATCATGGTTCGCAATTCATCACCATGACCATGAGATAACCTACATTCAGGCAGCAGCAAAGACAGAAGCAAATATTTTCAACAGCCAAACCACAGGTGGTTATCACTTCTGTTCAAAGGGAGGGTTATCAAATATGGAGTTAGGGCGATTACTCTCTTTGGCATTAGAGAGCAACAGTAACTCCTTGGATCTCTGCCCTCACATCACATTGTTATTTCTATTTGTTCCCTTGTTCTGAATTGCAATTTTCAGTCCAGGGCAGTGTATTTTTGCTGAGTGCCTCTATGTTGCCCAGCACAGGAGCCTCGGGAGGCCCCACTTTCAGCTGCCATACAGATCCTTAGATTAGATAGAAATAAATTGTTGGATTGGCCTACTCCACAAGCTTCCTATGACACATTTCAGGTTAACATATAATCATCTGTATTTAAGCAAGTCTTTTTACCCACATGAGCATCACTGCATCATGAGCACTTAAGTCACACAGCAAAGCTAGATTTTGCCCATTTACAAAGATATGTAATAAACCACAGAGGATTCATTACAGACTGTGTCTGATGGCCTTCTTGGCCAATAACAGCTCGGCTGAAATGAGAAATGTATTTAGGAGCTTACCTCTTGAAAATAAACGCAACAAATTTCTGTATTTTGTCATCCAGTTGCTTTCTTCCCCAGAAGACAATTCCTGCTAAAACAATCTCACTCCAGGGGAACATCAGACAGAAAGAAAGGGAGGAACCAGAACCAGCCCCAGCCAGGTCTCCCCCCAAGGCCAGCCAACAGAAGAACTCCTCATTACATGTTAAGAACAGCACAGATGAAGATGCCAAAAGAAAAAATCTATGAGGCAAAAGAAGTATTAGAGGTTCCTAAATGAAATACAAGCACTGAAAGATGTACTGATGGACAAAGCCTGGGGGAAGCCAAGACTAGAATCAAAGCATCCCAGACATCTTATAACCCTGCTTATATTATATGACCTTTGAAGGATCAGTATTAATGAGTCAGTAACATTGATAATATTTAAGAATCATCCTTCACTTGTCTCAAATACCTAAAAGTAAGAAAATATACTGCGTCCATTGAGCAGCATTCTTTAATTCAGAGTTTCCAATACCTTCCTGGTAACAAAACTAATGAAACCCAACTCACCCACAGTTTTAATGCTCCACCACACAAAGAAACAGTAGATATTTCCTTCATTCTAATTTGCATAATTTTAGTTCTACAGTAATTACTTTATGTGAGGAAACATTTACTACAGTGCAAACATGAAGAACTGTGGCTATTTGGTTTGAAATATGGAAACAGAAGATAAAAATGGGGTACAAGGAAGAAAGAAATAAAATGAGGTTTAATAAAATAAGTTTTGTCTCAAGTATTCATTCATTGAAACAGGAATGTTAAACACTCTCAGATTAGTCAAGTTTCAAATTCAAATAAAAACTTTAAATTGATTCTACAATTGTAAAACACAAAGTACCCAACAAAGCTGATAGGAAATTACTGTAAGTCCTCTTGTGGCAAATGAAGATAGGAAAAAATAGTTTCTTGTTGTTAAAGTGTTCTGGAGTGAGTGGAGCTGTTTAGTTTGGGTTTTTTAATGTAAACAAAAGAACCCACAAAGTTACTTTTGTCATTTTCTTTCTTTTCTTGCTCAGCACATTTTGTGCTGGATAGCAGAAACTCTGAACCAGAACACCACTAACAAAAGTCTTATTTTCTTAGATTACAACAGCATTTTGAAATATCTCAGCTTACAATGATCAAAAAAGACCATACACAATAGCTTCTCCAATGAAAAATGCAGATTTGATCGAATTAAAATATCCCACAAGAAATGTCTTTTCACACTTACAAGATTGAATTTTGTCACTTTTTAAATTTGTGTTAGAAGAAGTAACCATAGCAATATTATCAAATATTCTGATAAGGATGAAACAAAGTCTGAATACTTCTTTTGGTTAAAATTCCTTTTGCTTTCATTCAGGATCAAACCAGTAGACAGAAATTGTGCTTCCTAGTCAGCTGTTAGCAGCAACTTTGCTAAATTCTACTGTATTCATGAGAAGTCCTTCATCAGTTCAAGCAGCCCTAGAGCAGGCCAAAGAAACACAGAAGAACCATGTGAGGTGTGTCTCAGGCTTAAAGTTCTTCTCCAGAGCTAAATCCCCTCTGATATCTGCTCATACCCAGGACTATAAGGTACAGGTCACCCTTTTCCTGTTCCACTGCCAGTTCGGTTCTACAATTGGCACAGGGACTGATCTTTCTTAAACAGGTGGGGTTTGCACCAAAAATATTACAGGCCAAGTAGCAACTGATGGGTAAGATCATGATCTTTCATTGGCAGTACACTGAAATGGAAAACCATTCAAGATCCATCAGGCAATGTTTAAATTCCTGTACTGATTTTTTCTTGACCTTCTTTGACCCCTTTATATGTCATTCGTTGCCCATGTCCCCTTTCTTCTAATTTGTTGTTGCTTTACTGCTTTCTAACATGGGTAGACATCTGTTAACTTTCACTACTTTTCAGTAGTAGATACACATCAAGAAAAGCTTTACGGAAGGCTGGCGATAATTATAAGATCTATCAAGTGAAATCTGGCAAGACCATATCTGCTTCATGAAGACAACTTCTTTGCAGAGACGGCATGAAAAGTATTCTATAGGTCTCTTCTATTTACTGACAGAAAAAGCCAAGATTGTGCAGCTTTCAACCCAGGCTACCTGAAGACAAGGAAGAGCCCTGTCAGCTACAAGCATGCCCTGTATCCTGTGGTGCTTTTTTTTTTCATTACTTAATATGATTATTAAGATTATTAAAATCATCACAGAACAATGTGTTATGTTACAAACACTTTGTTTGCTTTGCTGTGCACAATGCTAAGGACATGTAGAACTGTTACAGGATCAAGGCCAAAATGTGAAGTATTTCTGTATAACATCCAGATTTGTTTCAGTAGTCTTCAGGACTTTTGTAACTATAGGTTCTTCCCATAGACAGAAACATGCTTATGTGCAGAAAGTTGTTCAGTCCTCCTTGTGCCTGAATGGAGATCTTGTCTTGCTTCATCAAATGGGAAAAGCTTGGAGAGACTTCCCCCATATACTTTAGTGCTTCATAGCATCTAAACTCAGATGGGATCTCAACCAAATGCAATAATCTCAGTACAGTTAAAAGCATCAGTCACTGTTCTGCTGACAGCCTATGTTAATCCATCAACATCTGAAATCTGTGCACCAGGGCAACAACACAGGAGTAAAAAAGATGTCATCTTATCAGATGAAAAGGAACACAGGCCAACCAGATACCATTTATAGGGAATAAGCACCAGAAGTGACAACTGAAGCCAAGACTCCTGGGGGAGGGAATGTTGGTTTGTCCTATAATTAAATTCACCCTCCCTTTGCCAAGCTCCCTAATCCTGTTTTGAGTGGGAGTCATTTTCCAGCAGGGAAAATAATATATGTGGAATCAAACAACTTGCTTCAGGCAGAGCAGAGCAGGAGGGAAGGGTGGGAAGCATGCTCTTTGAATAGTTTCCACTCCTGCTTTCAGCTCACTGACCTCAAGCTGTTGCAACGTGAACCTCACAAGAGGCTGCAAGGACCTGCTCAGCCAAACAGCTGTCCTGTCATGGGCTCCCTGCTGCCAGCTGGCTTCCAGGGAAGAACACTTCAGGGGAGCAGGAAAAGAGACGGCCTGACAGTACAGAAGCTCAGTTGTTTCACCCCAAATAGCCTCATCCTTACAAGAGAGCCTTTGATGTAAGTATACCACCAAGGCCTCAGAAGGTTTTCAGAGGTCTCAGCATTAGGCTTTAAGACTGGGCACCTATTCTTTATCTTGTCACTTATTTCCTTTGTGGTTTTGAAGAGTCTTCTCTCTCTTGCCCAGATGTATCACAGCATTGATAGAATTTCCCTGTCCCCAAGAGCTGATACGTAACACAGGCACTCCAGATCCTGGGTGATTTGCTTGTCAGGGAAACACACTGACACCTACAATATGCCAGATTTCCTGCTAAGCCAAATTTAAACCTCAGTAGCTTATAATAAATTTGGGTTGAGAACTTTTTCTTCTAAGTGTGAGCACATGTGCAGTCTTGGTTTTGGCCACTATCCCCAGAAGAGTTGGTCTTTGCTGGATAAACACAAAAACATAAGGTAATGCAGCTGTTTGTTTAGCTGGGGTCAGACAGTTCCTCTGCTCTAAGGGAAGCTTGAAGAGGGTTTCTGGTCTGACTCATATTCAAACACTAACCACCAGCTCTTTCCAACCAGTTTTATGACAGTGCAACAACTTACACTGAAATTCTACTGCAGGAGCACTTAATCTAGCAGCACCTTGCTGATCTGAGGGCTGTTTCGAGTTTTCCCTTGTGTCAAAATAGCTTGAGGGTCTTTTTGAGACAGCCTAGGTATGTCTGTCTGTTATTTCAGATTTAAATATTTTCAAGCCCGCTAGATGGCTTACTTGGACGATGAGGCAAAGGCAGAAAGACCTGATTCAGAACCTCTCTCCAATATTAACCATCCAACAAGAAAATAGGTTGGATCCTTGTTTCATGCATGAGTGTTCTCACTGATGTTTATCGGCTAATATTTGGCTGTTTAAGAGTTATTTGGCACTGTTCCAACACAACTGACAGCTAAATAATACATAATCTGTTTTTCAGCAAAGCAATTACTAAGTAAACTTGAACACACTGAAGGAGTAAACGACAGGTTACAACACCTAGAACAACATGCCACACCTGAAAAATCTAATATTACCTGAATAACTATTATCTGTAATCACCAGAATATGCTGAAATGATTGCTTTATTTAGGGGAAGATTAAGCCATCTGCTCTTAAAAGTACATGCTAGGTACTTGTTTACTGCTCTTCCCCCTTTGCACACACTTAAGAGATTCTGTAATTATTCTAGCAGCACATTACTGGAAATTGCGGGTGAACTTCAAGTTTCAGGGCCAGATTGTTCACAGAGACAAAGTCCTCTTAAGCTACTCATTCATCTTGGAAAGCAATGTACAGAATCTGGTCTTATGTCAGAGCTCGTAATTAGAACTGTGCAAATATTAGATTTTCAGAAAAATAAAAGAAGATAATCTAAACTACCAATGTTCCATCTTTACATTTAAATGAACTCTCTCAATCCTCACTCTCAGCAAAATATTTTTGAGGGTCAAGCAAAGTATTACATTTGAGACAAAAATCATAACTTCATATGCTGTCCAGATAGATTAATAGGAGCTTAAAGATTGAATTAAATAATTTCTGTTTTCTCCCACGTGTTTGATTGAAAAAAAAGAATATTTAAAATATTTCAATGAATCCATTCCATATATTCTGGACAAAATGTATTTTTTAAGTACTTTCTCACCACTAAATCAGAAAGCTGTTATTTGTTGCTACTATCATATATTAATTCTTTATCACACTTATGGATAGTATGATAAAGCCACCAAGCTGTGCCTTTTACCTCTGTTTTGAATTTCACAGTAGCAGTATTGAAAGCAAGTAATAGTAATCACAATCAATGGGTCTCCCGAATAAAAGGTGTTTGTTTAAAACCAAATGGAGGTGATAATAACCACAGCAAGAAGCAGCAGATGGAGAAGGCACAAATTACCACTTGCCTTCATCCTCTCTGTCAGTTCAATGCTTCTGATAGTGTTACATCATGATTAAGCCATAGGAGAACCCAGAACATCACGAGACAGTGATGATGATAACAGAGCTGTTTGAACAGCTGTACGGCCTTATTAAAAGACATTCTAGTTTCATTAAAGTATTATTAGATACTGGAGGATTTTTCTGAAGTTGTGTCTGCTCTGAAAATCACTACACCGTAGTGATAAATACATCTTCAAGCAATTAAATGCATTTGTGCAGTCTTCAAAAACAAGATACTCTATCATCTCATCCATAAAATAAGTATTTGGAATAAACGTGCTATTTGAAGAGGAACTCAATCAAAACCAGATCCCATCATCTAGCCAGTCTGGAAGAGTTTTGACCCAGTTTTGCACTTCCCAGCAAGCCTCTCTCTCTCTAGTAAGCCAGACTGAGGGTATGTGTACAGAGTCTTCTGCGGACAGATACGAACAAACTTTGCCTTTGCTCCAGGCAGCTTCCACACTGTTCTTCTGACATAAGCAGGACGCAGTGCCAGTGGCAGCTCCTTGCCCTTGGGCAGCTCTCATCTGCACAGTGGGAGCACTGTAATAGCCGTGGCAGCCCAGTTTCTGCTCCAGGAATTGTGCACACATGGCTGAACCGCTTAAGTGCCGTTTACACATCGCCTCCAGCCCTGCCTTAGCACTCCTCTGCCAAATGCCCCTGCGTTTGCAAAACCTCCCCTCTTAAATCCAGCCTTGGCTCCCGGCTCCAGCCCATTTCTGAGCCAAGTGCAGCACCCATGCAGGGTGCACCAGCGCCCACCGGCCCTAGCCCTGCCTCGCTCCTACACACTGCTCCCAGGGAAGTTAGCTGTAATCCCTCATCCCAGAAAGGAGGTCAAGCATAAGTCTTTTCTTTCAGTGCTGGGAACCTGACTTCTAGATTGCTATTGTTTCATTGCAAGCCTTTGTCCTCTACCCACTGCAAGCATGAGTAACAGTGGAGTTTATGCAACTTCCTTCTTTTAGTTATCTGCTCTTGTGGCCAATTTTTCTATTCTCATGTGCCATTTAATATCCCATTTTTATTTATACTTCCTCTAGAGGTGCGCAAGCTGCTATTACTGTGGGCTGAAGGAATCCCTTCTCCTGCAGATCTCTTATAAACTACTTCCTATTGGATGTATTTACAATGGTTTAAAAAGCTGGATATTGCCAAAATTATAGGCAATAAGTGCAGACCATTTGTTTCAGGCTTTCTAAACTTCCACAAGAAGACTGTAACCAAGTTTTATCGTATGTATTAATTTTTGTATGCATTGATGTATATTTTATTGTATGTGTTAGTGCTTTATTTTATGGGCTAAAGCAAGTATTATTTTAGGCAGGCTTTAAAAGTATGTAAATAAGTCTATATTAACCCAAATATATTTATCTGAAGGGAAATATTGATCTTCCCCATGACCAAATTTCTGACTGTTATATACAAGAAGATATAATCAAAACTTTTCAGGCTTCATTGAAGTGGAGTTTTATCAAAAGTACAAAAATCAAAGTCATGACATGCCCACATTTCTGCACAAGTCAGTAGGACTGCTAAGAAAGTTTTCATAAACCTCTAGCAGCATTTGAAAAACCACTTTGTGAGAATGTTCCTTTTGGAACAAACATTCCCCACCTTGGTGCAGTCCTCGTAGTCCAAGCAGGAACAGCAGATAGCGCTGTTTGATGTTGTCTTCTCCCCTCGTATTTTATTATCGCTGGAATTATCATGCTATTCTTAGTGCATTTTTACAATATGTACTAGGGAAATTTTATACAGGGACCTGTTACATCACCACATTTAATAATTATTAAATATTTATTCTGTAATTATATTTCTTTATTGCTTTCCAGACTTCGTTTGAGGGCATATTTCTCAACATTTTTTCCCTCCTCAGAAATTGAGGGTGGTCCATTTGTCTGTCAGGAGATCACTATCAAGTGCATGATAGAACCACTCTTTGTCATAACTTGTCATGAGAGGGACGAATCCTCCCCAAACTAATTAATTGGTGGGGCTGAAGCCATAGAAAGGGCCAGCAAATATAACTAACAATAATATTTTAACATTTTTTAAACTTCCATCAGTTTGGAGAACTCTGAGTACGTGAGCCCTACAGAAAATTAAATCAGTTATAAACCTGACAAATTAATTGCTTGTTCAACAAAAAAAACCCCAAACCTAAGCAGATTTTAATGATGTCAGTTTCAACAAGCTAACAATTTATAATCAAGTGCCACAGTTTCTCTTCCTGCTGTTAAAAATACAGCTCTGATCTCTTGGCTGCAGGACACCGTGCTCCATTCCTGTCACTCTCCCTCGACTGACTTGCTCAACATCATATTCAAACTTCTTGCCCTCACTTTGAAGTCCTTCACAGAAATAACCTTCTGCTGCCACTTCTATTTATAACTAATTCCCTGACCTTAATGATTCACCACTTATGTTAGCTTAATGGACATGTCTGTCTCTGCCCCCCCTACTCTGCGCTTTCCTCTGCACTGTCTGCAGGATCCAACACAGCTTAGAACACTCCAGTCTCTCACACATTTTCAATTTTTCCTCCCTGACTGATAAGAATTTGCAAACAAATAAAGAAAGTGCAGCTGAAATATGTCTTTTTAAACTGAGGGCATTTGTATTTCTAGAATATTTACACAAAAATACTGTGAGTTCAAGACACAAATATGCACAATTATATAAAAAGACATGCCAACACTTCAGTAGTACCATCCACTTGCATGCACAAAAGTCTTTACAGGACCAACGGCATGGTTTGAACATCTCCTGCATATTGCATGCTACCTGTGCTTCCAAAGCACAACAGCAGCTCAAGACATCAAAAAGCAGCTGAAGGTTTAGATGCAAGAAGGTTTAGATGCAACATATTTTTGCATGTCAGCACAGAAAACAAAAATCCCCAACAGAAAATTTGTATGGTCAAATAAACAAATCAACCATCTTGCACAAGGCAACAAGCAAACAGAGACCAAGACTCGCATGCAGCTTGTTCCAAAACACAGCAAGGATTTCTTTTAAAATATGTATTTTTCCACAAACAAAGATTTCATGTTTTATTTTCCTATCCAAGAAAATGGACAATTTTCATCCTCCCCACCACTGTCTTCCCTCTCTCTGTCACTACTCAGAACTTTTCAGCTGTGAAGGCATTGGGAACCATCAGTGTCAGACCAAGGAATACAACTCCATTTCTTTCCTTCAATGCAGGGAAAGGAGACACTCAGAGAACAAAACCACCCCACTTCCTCACCTTCCTGCTGCATTTAGAGACCTGCACATTTGCAAAAGCTGTTCCCAGGGTTTGCAAAAGTCCTCCAAGACTGGGAAAAGCAGGAGCAGCATTGCTGCTGGGGGCAGTGACCTTCCTAGTACTTCCAGTGCTGTGTCAAACAGGTACCAAACACAGGGCTGAGGTGGGGATCCCCTGATGGGCCCCACACAGCCTGGGCAGCCTCAGCCTGCAAGGGGCATGAAGGGCCTGGCACAGCCTCAGCACTGTGAGAGCATGCAGCAAAAACTGTCAAGCTTTAGAGCACTGATATCGGAGCTCCTACAGGGAGGAAGAACAGTGGCCTGCCATCAAAGGGGAAGGAATGTCTTATTTGTCTCAATTTGTGATGTGAAACAAGGCATGTTAATTCCTGCATTCACATGAGACATCTGGTTTTGGAGAAATTTTCTTATAGCGCAGTCTTAAAAGAGACTTAATTGCATAAACAGAGACAGCAAGAAGAGCAGGAGGAGCTGCAGTGTGAGGAAAGGAGTGATAGAAGAAAATTGGACAATTGTGACTCACCTGAAGGACCGGGGGTGGCTGCCATATAGGTACAGCACAGCCCCCAAGCCATGTCCCTGCAAGCCCCTCAGAACCTCAGCTGAGTGACTCCTGATCCTCCTGCACCATCAGCCAGGACACCACACATGCTGCACAGTGGTTTTAAGCATTTAATACATTTTGTCTTTTTAAAACAACATTTCCACCCCCGAGTTTTTTCATACCTCATTTATAAGAGGTGATATATTCTCTCTGAGGTGGGGCACACGTTTAAACTCACATCAGCAGCTGTGAAGAAGGTTAGGAAAATGGCTCTTTCTACATGAGGACAGATTTAAATTAAGTCAAGGCTCTGAATTAGGAAACAAAACCTGAGACAACTCCAGTCTCCCGTCAGCAGCCCAACACATTTAGCACTGCAGGCATCCTGAATCAAGGCGCTTTTTTTCTATAGTTACCTGGGTTGCAGCAGCCACTGCAACCAATGAAATGGCAGCTGACATCTATTTGGACGACTAAAGAAACATGGGTTGCTTTCTTAAATCAAACATCCCATTTGCATCATCATCATTTTGGACATATTCATGTTTCGCAATCACTTTCCTTGGCTATCCATGCTAATTCCTCATGTACCCACTGCCTTGCAAAATTTCAACTCCTGAGCATGTGCACACAGGTTAATTTTTTAAAATTTATGTCTAAAAATATATGTACAATCCTATACTGACACTTTCTCACCGTGGAGAAGTTACTAGGATTTGGTTAGAATTCTGTCAGGCACTTAGGACCTCCCTTTCTGGCACAGGCCTGGCCAGACTCCCCTCCTTTCATCAAAACCTGCTCCAGCAAGAACAATCCTTTCTTCCCTAAGTATATGCCACTCCTTTTTTCTTCTCCCAAACTTCCTTGTTTTTCAAACCCCTTCTTCAGACTCCTCTGCCAATTGCTTATCCTATTTGCCACTCTACTTCCCACTCTTCAGAGCAGGCTTTAACATATTTCCTTTGTTCTTTGCCACCCTCACACACCCTTTGATGAGCTGGGCAGATTTCCTAAAGTTTTGGTGTGTCACACTAGGTCTCCCTACTCACCAGGCACAAACACGACTCCCACAGCTCGTGGGAAACACAGACTTGGGAAGCTGGGCATGCAACTCTGCCACGTTTTTAACCACATCATTTCCCCCTTCCCACTTTCCATGCAGGTGCCTGAAGGGCTGCGCCAGGGGAGGGAGAGCAGAGAGGTGGCCGCGGGAGGCTCAGGCCGGAGGGCAGAGCAGCTCTGTCCCCTGGCAGCTGGATCTGTTGGTGCTGGCTGGAACTCCTTGGTTCAAACTCTTTCAAACCCAAATGCACAAATGCAAGCAACTCAAAGGTACATTGATATACTACAAACTCACTCTTCTTTTGCTTCCTAGCCCTGCTGCAGTTCCTGAGTGTTCCTCTACCTGTCCATGATTCCTGCCCACCTCAGACTTTTGCTGTCCAATGGAAGAAGGTAGTTTCTGGCTTGTTCAAACTGGCAGTATGAACAAAATAAAGCATTTTTTTTAACCCAGTCAGTGAGAAGTAACTTCTTGTACACCTGATTCTTATTATTATTCTTTAAGTTCTCCCCAAAAAGCCATTGCAAGCAGTTGCTGTGACATTAGATTTTTATTGGGAAGATCGAAGATGTAGTGAAAAATTTGCATTTCTGCCAACCTTCCATTTTCGATGATTACACCCCTTCTTTAGATAGGATAATGGAGGCCTTGAGTTCTCATCAGCCGCCTGCATTCCATCTCATTCTGGAGCAGTACAGCTGCACAGACCATTTGGTGGCGTTCCCCTCAAACAGACCAAGTGTCAGTCCAGGGATTTCCCGTAAGCTCACTGCCAGCTGTAGTGCTGGGGAACCCACAGGGGAATTCTGCATCCCCTGGCTTTGCTCAGCACGGTTTGGGGACTGCCTGTGATATGGAGCACTTTGGACTGCACGAGGCACTCCAGCACCTGCAATGTGAGATGCTGGAGTGAAAACACGCTGATGGGATCTGGCAGCTGGCAGGATGGCAGCCAGCAAAAGAAAAGGGCAAACTTCTTACTAAGCAAAGCTTCAATCTGATTCTAGAGAGACATTTGAAGTGTCCAGGACATATTGAGGATGTTAGGCTATTCTACACTACACGTTCTTTACTAAGTCCTTCAGCAGGGATAACTGTGAACTCTGTAGTCAGTAATCAATCTATTTCCAAAACTTTCTACACCAGAGGACTACAGAGATGACAATAAAGGGAGAATTCGTGGTTCCATTAAGTATGCAGGTATTTATAATGGATCCCCCACCTATACCATTCCCAGCAATAACTTAGAGGATCTTTCACAAAAATAAATCGCTTTAGGAGTGACAGTCAGCAGTTCTTTTGCCTGATTACAGAAAGAAGCACAAGACATTCATGTGGTTCTAGCAACAGCTGAATTTTGAGCTGCAAATTTAAAGCCTTAATTGCCAGTGGGATAGTTTCTACTGCACCATGTTCATTATAATTGTTCATATTGTTTTTATACCTATGAAGTAGGACCTCATCAGAATCCAATAGAAGTGGGCTAAGTGTTCACTTGTAGCAATTAAAATGTCACATTCAGAAAGCATGCGTAAAAATAACAACTCAGAGGTTGCTATTTAGTTTACAAATCACACATGTAAAAGCCAGGAAAAGTGGAAAATGCCAAATGTAAGCTGAATTCTATCTTGCTACCTCGTGAATTGCTATATTCAGCTTCTGAGGAAGAAGGAGAAAGTCACAGGTGGATATATATTTAAAGACTGTCATTTTTCGTAAATGCACCTTGGGAAGTGAAGATAACAGCAAATTCTCTACTCACGCCACTTATGACCATCAGCAGCTTTTGAGTGTTACATTTTATCCAGAACTAGTTACAATAGTCAACACCAGGGAAAAAACACCCACATTACTGTAGAATAAAAGCTGTGCTGAGCTTCCTACATTGCTAAATCTAGGGTTTAATTTAATCAATCTGGGCACGATCTCCTTTATTTTGTTTTGCTCCCAGCTCCTCCCAAAAGATGTCCTAAGCACATCCAAAGAATTATAGGCAGTTTTCAGATGTTGGAAGTACTCAGATATTCTCTCTCTGTAGCTACATTAACAATTTTCAAATACTGTTAGGCAGTGCCTGCTACTGATGCTACGTTTGGGTAACTGCATCAGTCAGGATATTTGTAGTCTATTCTTACACAGGCAAGAAGCCAAAAGAAAAGCAAACAACCCACCCACCACTACAAACTAATCCCATAAAGTAAGGAAAAACTGTTTTCAGCATTACATCGAGAAATTATTTCCCTTTTCAGTCAAATTTCAGTCCTGCTAAACAATCCAACAAATTAAAACTAACACAAAATGAAGACTCAAGAATGGAAAACTTGTGTGATTTTCACTACATCTTTGTATCACAGAGCTTTCCACAGATTCCCTCCATCTTCATTCTTCTATATCTGCTTCCACTGTAGCTGTGGGAGGTGTACTCACCACACAGGACAGGCAAGACTAGCAGTAAAGAACACTTACAGCTTTTTCTACCTTGCCCTGAATACTTTTACAGAGAGCAAAACTTCAGCATTAATAAAGATCCACGAGTCACCTGCTAACTCACAGACCTCTCTAGTCAGGTAGATGGAGATTTCCACAGAATTGAAGAATAAGCAGTGACCTATTTCAATTAAGTACAATAAGCATCGACCCATACAACATTAAGAATAGAAAAAACATGTGCTGTGAAAAATTAGCTTATACATGGCAAGTGTCTTCAGTGGCCACAAGGAGTCAGGACAGCCATTGGAAAAGCTGGTGAAACTGCTCACAGCTACTGCAGAAAAGCACCTCAGGTGTTACTGCTTCACAGCACAGAGAACTTACTTGCTGTAGCCCAGCCTGAGAATAAATGTACCTCATAATTCTTACAAAAAAGCAGAACAACTGAGACCTCATGCTCTTGTCATTCCAACAAGGGTTTAGTGGGAAGTTGCACAGAGGGTTTTTCAGGGAAGCATCTCTGAATACGCAGTTGTATAGTATCTGTGGACTTATTTCAAGTTCCCCTTGGTGTAAGTGAAAGGCTACAGCTTTCACAGATATTGTTCATGGCCTGACTCAGACACAGTACCACTATCCTCGAGAAAAAAAAAAAGAAAAAAAATCACTGAACCTGTGTGTCCAAATGAGATGACAGAGAAGAGGACAAAAAGATATTGCATATTTCTTTATAGCCTAGGGAATCTATATGCCCGCCCATTTATTCCATGGGTGTACGTGTACAATTTCTCTGGCAGCCTGAATAGATCTCACCTTTTACCTAAGGAGATATTCATTACTACTCTAAATCTGTACCGATCAGTCATCTGGGAGATGGGGCTGGGAAAGGCTGAAGTGAGAAGTTCTGCAGCAAAAGACACAGAACAACTGTAAACTACAGGCTACAGCAAGATAAATAAAATCTGCATTTATCTCTTGTTTTGGTATACAATGTGACTTCTAGGATTTATGACCCTGGGCATATCTCATGTCATGTGAGAGTCTCTTTCCCTGGAAAGAGCGTGGTTGTATGGCACACCACAGAAGTGCAACGGCTGATGAACTAATTAGTCAGAACACAGCTTTTTTTTCTTTCCCCTGATGTCTTTTTTCCACTTTTCCCAGACACTTAGCACTGTAATCCATGGCCACACTAGATTATCTAAACTCATATGTTGCAATCCTCTTGAATACATGGCTTATAAAGTTGTCTTAGCATACCTTTTACAGAGCTACTCCAATTTAAAACGTTCAGCATCTCCATGCCTCTGAAAGTTTCCTTTTCTCTCCTCAGAGGAGCTAGTTCCCATCAGCCATGGAAGGACACGCAGAAGTCTTATGTATAATAGGCGAGACAGGAGAGTGAACTAATCAAAATACTCTGGATGGTTTGGGGGTTTTATTTGTTTGGTTGGGGTTTTCTATGATATGTATTCTTGATCACTTAAAAAAATCTACCAAATATCTGGGTTTGGCAAAAATTAGATCATATGGTCCAAAAGGATATTTACTGTGAGACAGATTTTTCCATCATTTGAATTGTAAAGCCTGATTGATTCATATATTTTGCTGTCCTTCCACAGGATCTTGCAGTACCCACCTCACTTTTTTGAGGTGCAACTGCTAATCATTTCCAGCAAGTATCAAAGTGACCATACGGACACTTCCTTTGGAAATTTTAACAGAATTTCCAAACCACATTTCCAGTGGGATCTGATATATTGATTTAAATTACATCTGTGTTTAAATCCATGCAAAATCTTGCAACTATGTTGTAGCAGCTTTAAAGAGTCTTAATACCTTTAGATGAGAGCACTCACTATAATCTAAAAGCAACTCAGTTCTGGTGCCTGCACAAGTTCTCTTGCCAGAGAAGCAAATATCTAAACTCCAGTTGTGAAACAAAATGAACCTGTTCTGCCTCACCTCATACCTAAGGAAAGAGAGAACATAATGGACAGTTACTGGGGTGGGTTTAGTGGTGGTGGTATTTTGTTAGTGACTATTACTACATCAGGTTTGGTTCTGTGTATAAGACACCAAGAAAATCCCAAACCACCTAGGCTGACAAGAGAACAGCCTTTACCACAACCTCAAGGCATCAGTTAAAACCGTGGGCTGTTTCATAGCCTATCATACCCTGCAACTCACTGGTGCAGATGGGCCTCTGACTTTCAGATCCTCTCTTCAGAAGACACAGCTCAGCACGAACAGTTAATTTGGAGAAAACTCTGCTGATAAACCTTGACAGACAAGTGAGATACCTAAAATCCTACGGCTGATTTGGAACGCAGTTTAATCTCTAAAAACAGGAAAGCTCTGAATTGCCTATTACAAATAGAGGAGTCTATGATTTTTTCCCCCCTTTCAGTTAACACTCAACACATCTATAAGTCATTGAGACAAAGTTCACAGCTTCCTGTTTTATCATCAAAATTGACAGAAGAAAATCTGTGCACAAGTACAGCCAGGATTTGGAACAAACTCTTTCAAGCTGTGGTAAGGCTACCAGAATGCCAAAAGGAGAACTCACTCTTCTGCCTCCCAAGGCAGAGCCTCAGTGCACACAGAACCACAGGATGATATTTGCAAGCTCATTTTCCAGCCTTGAAGAGCAATCCTGCCCATCTCTATAATTTATCATGATACAAAGTATCTGTCTGAAAACTCTACTAAATGCCTGTAGAGAAAAGAGTATTAAACAGATACATCAAATCCTTTTTCAGCCACATGCCAGAACTTGTGTTTTGGGTTATTTCTGTTTGTTTCTAAGAGTACAGCCAGTCAGTTCAGCTATTTGAGCACGATGTAACCAACCAGCCCAACAAGCAGAATTAATAGCATCCACTCACATCTCAGAGTATTGTTAAGTATCATCATCTTGATCCTGTTAGCCACCCTTCAGTCTTCAAACTTCACATTGAACAGTAGTGCAATTCTTCCAGACTTTAGTAGGAATGAGGATGGAGTGAAAAATTAATTAATTGCTGGACTTGACCCCTTTCCATCATTCAAAAATCACCATAATTTTCTGATTTTACAGGAGAGTGTCATAAATAAGCAAAACTAAACATTATTTTGGTGGAATTTTTGTACAGGAATCTTTTCACTTTTTATGAGAGCCATCCCAATCAAAATTTTAGTGAAAACAACAAAAATGCTCTCATTGACTTCTCTCCGCTTTGGATCTGACCCTAAGTCTGCAGTTTTCTTCTGCACTGTGAAGAAACAGGCTCAGGATAAAGCTCTCTGCAGCTCTATTTATTCAGCTTGTGTCATGACAGCTTGAGAAAAAATTCCCAGTTACTCCTCCAGTGAGGAAAAGGTTGAAAATAAACAGCTCACCAGAGCACCAAAGCAAAAGGAAACACGAGATTAAACACCAGCATTTTACACCTCTATTTTGTCCACTAAAACCAGAAAGACACTAAGATTTTTCTGGCTCTGAAGCAGCACTTCCAATAAAAATCAATAGAAGTATCACTACCAATCTTCAGGGAAACAGAGCTGGGCCTATACAGGGTTCTTTAGAAAATCCCATCCTAAACTCCCAGAGAAGTGTTGACAGCTTGGGTCACTAGAAGCTTGAAAGCTGTTTGTGGAAAAGCCAACCTCGCTATCTAAACACACTGCAATAGCAGTTGGTCTTGCTGGAACAGGAGATGCAATTTCCAACTACTCCTCTCTTTCCTCTTCTCTGTTCTGAAAACATCAGTGGAGTGTGCATCCCGCATCCAAGTGAAGTTAACAAAGGTTCAGGAAGCCTCAGGATCCAAGGTGGCCTCAGATTCCTCTGGCCAAAATGCTTGTAATTCTACTGCCTAACATGGGCTTTCAAAGCCCGACTAAAGTCTGCGATATTGTTACTCTTACTCCTCTTTCATTTTATGATTTATTGAGTGCTAATACTTTCCTCTCTTCCTCAGACAAAAAGGAGTTTATGACCAGCCAAGCAGCAGAGACAAGTTTGCCCTGTGTGCTGTAATAAATCAGGTGCCAGGAGCAGATGGGGAAGGGTTAGGAAGCACACTGAAACCATTCTTGAGTTACACCTGTGGTATATGGGCTACTCAAAAGATTTTTGACCACATAGCTCAGGAATTTGTTTTCAAAGCTGGCAACAACAAAAAGGGGGGGGTACAGGGGAGAGAATGTGAGCTGTTGTGGGTCTCATTTAACAAGAACTCACAGACTGCATGGATTTCCAGGGCAAGGATCAGCAAATCATCACTGGGGTTTTTTGTCAATGTCAAACTTAACTATAAATCTCATTTTTCTTTTCTATATTATTTTTTTCTGTTTCATTATGGAAAAATGCTGCTAGGACTAAAATCAACATTTTGATACAAATACCACTGGAATTATATCAAAAGTTTTAACCAAGCTTTGCGGATGATGGGATTGGTGAAATTGCTTGAACTTAAAATTTCCATTGTGGGCTAAATTTGTACAACATATTTGGTCTCCAGACCACATTCCTTTTCCTGCTTTCATTTCCGTCTGTCATATCATCTCTGTACTTGTCCTTGAGTATTGTTGCAACTTTGTAATACAACGTTTCTTTGGCTTTTCCTTAGGCCACTACTTTCAAAAAATTATTTTTTGTGGTCTCCAGACCAAGATGAGGCAGAACAGGCAAGATTCCATACTCCCACAAACAAGACAAACCAAGCGCTGAACACAGAAGCTCATGCAGAGGCTCCACTTAAATCAACAGAAGCCACATGTGGCCATTCACCTATGACTTTGAAAGTGTTTACCTAAATCATTACTGGGGTCAAAGCAACATAATGGGCTTGCATTTTTCATAGATGGGCTTCTAGCAACACAAAGCGAAATGCAAATGTGTGACAATGACATCTACTCAAAGAGTATCTGTCCATATATCACTAAACAGTCCCTGCACTGCCATTGCACTCAATTACTGCTCCTCCGTCCTTAATATGGTCTCTTATAACTCAGGTTTCCTTTCTCAGTCTCTCATAATTTCCACTAAACTCAGGACATTTAAACAAATGGGTTTGCTTGACTTCTGGCTGCAGTACTACTTTTGTTTCATTTAAGTTTTTGAAGAGAGTTAGAAATTGGGGGTTTTATAAGGGAAAGAACAAAGGGGGAAAATTATTCTCTTTAACATCTGTTCTCTTGACTTCCAGATAATTAGAAAAGCTGTATTGCTGAGTGTTATTTGTCTGCTGTTTTTTTTCCTTAAATATTTTTAGCTATTTTCCATCATTTCCCATAAAATCCTAGGCCAAAATGCCACTCAAAGCATCACAGAATTTGTACGCTGCTAAAAAAGAGGGTATTTTGTCCTTAGAGGGAAAAAAGATTGTTCTGCTTCTCACATGTGTGTATAAGCATAACAATTACAAAATGACTAAATTGAATGAGGTGATATTTCAAAGGAAATAACATTTATAGTAGAAAAATGTTTTATTACCTTCATTCTGTTGATCTGGGTCTGTTTTCTGAAACCAGAAAAAGGTAAAATCCACATCTCCAATAGCAGAGTGGTTCTTACATAAATAAATGGTTCAATAGTCAGGAAGACCTTGCTGTCTTAGGATGGATCCTTACTGATACTAAGAGCACTATGTTTTAGCATGCCAGCAGTGGGAGGGGAGTGAAAATAAATTAAAGTGAGCTTTCCAAACTGATTTATCAAAAATAGGCAACTTAACAAAAGTTTTAATTAGAAAAAAAAGATTAATTTTCCTTTTAGTACAGCTTTAGAGGGTTTTGTTTGGACAGGACTTTCTATACTCCCTCAGCTTTTCCGCCAGGGCTCACCAAAAGGCTTGCAAGTGTCAGCTGTAAAGCCAATGGCAACAATACAGAATAACCACCCAGGACTGGATCTGCCAGCCCCAAAGCTTGATTACCACTGGACAGTAACATGTGACACATCAAATTCAAACCAGTCACTCAAGAGTGAGGACAGCTTCCTCATCTTACTGTATCCTGGATACCAGCCATGGTTTTCAGCACCAGGATAAGGGGTATTGCTGCTAACATGGTGAATATTTGCACTGAATTTAAAGTAACAATCCCTTTCCACAGTAAAGTTGCATATATCTCTGCTGTCTGACAAGCACTGAGTCTACTGGCTGTTTGTCTTATCTCTGTCTCTTACTGGCTTACATCTTAGCTCAGTCACTTACATGATTTTCTTACAAATGTAAAACACAGAAAGTGCCTAAAACCCTGAACTTCTATTGTCTATCCTTTGTTGTTGAATTTATGAGAGGTAAAATAAAAGAAGCAAACTCAGTCAGGCCATGAAGCAAAGAGAGACATCAGTTACAAAGATTACATCACTGGCTGATTTCACCTTCCCAAAACCAGAGTGTATTCTATTGAGTTTGATGTGCCAGGATCAGAAACTGGGAAACATATCAAAACAAATATTTAAAAAGCAAATACACATTGTTGCTCTGAGATAGGATTGTTTAAAATATAAACAGCTATGCAAATAGGAAACACATTGCCTGGAATATATAACATGCAATGCACAGTAACCAGCAAAAGGAGAATTGAGGAGTTGGATCCCCACTTGCTGCTTTGGCATCATGCAGCTGTACCCTTTCCACATGAACTGAAAGTTTGGCCCAGATGTGAGAACAGATAAGGTGGGACTGTTCTTAGGCAGTATTGGAAACCTACAGTGCCCAGGAAAACTGCTGGTCTACATTTGCTATTTCTTTCTTGCCTTGTTTCTTTTTTTTTTTTCCCACTGATTATGATTCCTTCTCTCTGCCCAACAAAATTCCTTTGACTCCAGCTGAAACACAGACTGTCATCCACAGTGCATCCATACAGCCAGTCAGAACAACAGGACCTGCTATCATTACATTAACCCTGACTTCAGACAAGTGACATTGCTGTTCTCCTGAATAAAATGTCACATGAAAGCGGAGCTGTAAAAATTAAAGCTACACAACCCTTCTCTCTACTGTCTACCATTCCTTGGGATTTAACACTCTCTAGTTTATTGTGTTAGCGAAAAGCTCCCCCAGTAAACACAGTTACTTTATAGTCTCTGTAAATTAATGAAAGTGTTGGGCTTTGTGGAATGAACAGGAGGAAGCCAGGAAAAATTACTGTTTTTTCAACTGCAGCTTCCCTGGAACTATGGCTGATGGGCTGAGCACAACACAGGTGACTGTCTCAGACAGAAATGTGAATGCTCAAGCCTGATTTGACTGGATTAGCAGTGAGAGCCCAAGACAAGAGCTGCTAGAAAGTCACTTAGCTTGTTTTCTGTGCTGCCTACCCCTGTAGCAGTGTAGCTGCTCTCACCTGCCAGGCTAAAAGTGGATTCACGAGTGTGGTCAACTCAGGGCAACTCTGTGCTGAGGTTTATATCTGCATATACCAAAGTCATCTCAAGAAATGAACACTACTTCTCTGACTGTATGAACACCGTGCTACATGTGCATTAAAGGAAGCTGACGAGTTGATGTCACTAAGCTCTTTTAATTAAGTTGGTGCCAAAAAGAAGGCAGCACAAAGTTAAACATGAGGCTGTAGCACAGATCAGACAAAACTTATGCACCCATCACACAGCTGAGTTGAACAACAAATGAACACACCCAGCAAGGAAAGTAAACAACGATGGTCAGTTCAAAGGAGCCTTGGATCCATGTTTGTGGAAGAAACCAGAAGCTGCAGCCACCAACTGAACTTGTTAGTTCACAGTGGTGATGGATTGGTTGATTAGATTTTTTCCGGGTTAATAAGGGCAGGCCTCAATGGGTCAATAAGCTTCTCTTCTTGTATATTCTACTGGTAAGTAAACTAACAACATTAGACAGTCAAAGCAGGGAAAAAAGAACAAAATGGAAAAAAACCCAAAACAATAATAAAAAAATGTGGTTAGGCTCTTTTGCTCTTCGATACCTACTTTCTCTTGCCATGAGATTGATGTGCTGAACTGTGGATTCCGCAGTAAAGTCTGAATGTAAAACAGTAAAAGGGTGAAGCATTTACTTTTGACCTAAGCACATTTGGGTGGTATAATGATGAAAGACAAGAAGTAAAAGTTAAAATGAAAAGCAAGGAGAAAACTGAGAAATGTAAAAGCCTAAGGTCTTCACCTTTCTCCCTGCTTTACTAAGTAATGAAAAAACAAGTCACAAAGAACATGACACCGTTCAAAAGAATCGTGTCCCACGGTGCATCAGGGGAATCCATTTATTTTACTGGAATCTTCCCTGACGGTAAATAGACAGAGTGTGAAATCAAAGCAGAACTGCAGCAGAAGATTCTCAAGAGAGACCAAAAAGGAAAAATATGCAGAAATCATTTACCCAGGAGTGATCAAGCACCCCAAAATTCAGACCTCAAGACATACATCCTTGCATCCTCCTCGGAGACAGGCCAGCAATAACTGAGGAAAGGAGGAGACCGAGGCAAGCAGCCTTCAGGTAGGTAAAAACCAGCAGAAGGTGCATCCTCTGGCACCAAGGTTGAAGAGAAAACAGGCACAAAAGGAGAAGGGCTGAAATTTCTGTCGGGTACAGAGTTAGAATAGCAGGTGGTAGACACTAGACAGATGTTCAGATGATGAAAAATTAAGTCCAGGCTGATTTTCAGGAAGAGGGGTGCTGTATATGGTTCTTCAGTGGCAGAATCTGCCCCTGAATTGAAGATTGAAGACCAGTCAGGATAAACAAAACTTTTGTAACTGAAACTGGCTGCAGTCCTGTGTAACACAAATGGACTAAACAGATTGCATGGCTCACAGCAAGTGTGGAACTGGAGGGATTTTCAGAGCTCCACCCAGAGCCAACGCTTATCTAATCTGTTCTTAAAAGATTCCAGAGAAGAGTTTTCTTAAAATTTTCTGCTACCAGAACTACCCCTCATATTGGGAAGGTTTTCAGAATATGCAAATCTTTCTATTAAAATCAGAGTGCAGTGAAACATTACATTCAAAGAAGTCTAAAATTTTACAACTACAATCCAATCACCCAATCAGCTGTGTTTAAAAGACTTTGTATTACAGGAGGAAGCTCTGTCTTAAAAAAAAAATACTCTGTAAAATGTAACTAGATTCAGTAACCACACTTCCACAGTTGATTCCAATTTTCTGTAACAAGGAAAGTGTTCCTGGAAATATGATTCTTATTGTTACTTAATGTTGATGAGTTACTCAACCAAAACTAATTAGTTCTAAAATGGAAAAGTTGTATATGTGAGTTAGGCACGGTCTCTGGAAAAAGCACTGTTGTAGATTAGCCCTCCTTTATAGAATAAATGCAGGAAAGGCAAATAGTCTATTTCTGGAGTCTGCAAAATCCAACCAGGTACTACTGTGCCTTTACCTTTGTACTCTTTATTGATACAAGGAGAGCAGTGTAATTGCAATGATTTTTTAAAGGGCAGGCAGCAAGAATGAAAGAATTACTTCCCAATTTCAGAACAGCCTTTGAAATGTTTATGAAATGTAGGTAATTTCCAACTTGTCTTTATTTAGTCTAAGCACCACAGGGCTGATCTATTCAAGTGATTTATGCCTGCAGGTAGCAACAGCCAATTCAGACTGTTACCTGCTTTGGCCTTGATCACATCTTTGACTCAGTTCTATTTCAACAAAACAGGTAATAAGTTCAAAATATTCTGCAGTTTGTCAAATTATGGTGAAATGAAGAGGCATGAAATTAGGCAACAGCGACTAGATATTCAGTAAACTATCCTCCTGTAGTAAAGGTGCATTTTCAGCCCTCAAGAACTAAGCACCTACAAACCAATGATCCACATCTCAGAAGAGAAAAACAGACTAATTCCCCAAGTAATTGCTGTATTCAGTTTAGTATATAAAGAAATTATGACTATGAAGAAATCTCAGACAAAAGCAATCTGTTCTTCTAGATGTTACATACTACTGCTTGCTCTTTCACATGTAAAATTCCTTCCTATCAAGTTGATAAAGTGAAGTAAATAAATGTTAGCCTACCTGGTCAGTGGGCAGAGATACACCAGAAGCTGATACACCAATCTTCAAATAAATTTTTATATAAGTGAGTATAAATGCAGTCAGGAAGGCTCCTATTTCACTTCATTAATGACAGAGGGTGCTTAACCTGTGCAGTTTTGACTGAACTGCTAAGTGCAGAGGAGAAGATCCATCCAAATCTACTGAAGTAGCAAAAAATAATAAGGGAGAAAAAACCCCTAAGCACCACCAACAGAACCACACTGACTTAGCGGCAAAACTTTGTGGAAAGCCCAAAAGCTGTAGTTCAGTCATCAAGATGATGATCATGTTAATTCCTCTACAGTGCCAGCAGTGAAGAGATGATACTTTAACTCAGAACAGTTTCTTGTATGTAAAAACATCATGGGAACTGCAAGAAACATTTTATAAATGGCAAAACTTGCTACAGGCGAAGTCATCAATTGGCAGCCTGACCTCATCCAGGGACATCTAAACCCTAGAGGGAGATGTGACTCAGTAAGTTCTGAGTCACCAAACTATTGTTACAGCTATTCTTTCTGGCCCAAAAATTTTCCATTTGTGGGTTTTCCATGTTTCAGCAGGTTTGAAAGGTATTGTTTTCATGGCAATGTTCTACAGGGGCCAAGCGGGCAAACACTCCTATCTGCTCTCACTACAAGGAAGGAGAGAAGAGAATAAAAAAAAGGAAAAATCCCAAAACATCTGGACTGGTTTGGCTAAATTTAAGCATGGTTGAATTATATTACATCACTGAATCACTGGGGATTGTTAATCAAAGCACAGTTTCCCCCAAACAACCATGAGAGACCCCCGAAGCCAGAGTTCTGTCTCTTCAAACACCAATATGAAGCACCAGCACTGTCTGAGGTAGGAGTGAACACAAATTTAAAGTCCCTGAGATTAGAATTTTATCTAGCAGTAACATGTAACATTAGCAGTAACATCAGAACGTTGGGTCTGAAACATGCAAACAAGGGTAATGTCCAAGTGGAGAAAACTGGTGAGGAGCAGAAGTTACAGAAATTAATCCTTTTGCATCAGAAACTAATGGGATGCAGGCAGAGAAAGAGGCCTGCACATCCAACTGGCATTGAACTTGGAATTCGGAGACTTTTGAAAATGCTGAGTGTCCAAACCCAAGCTCAAAACTAATTGAAGAAATTTAATTCAATAAGTTCAAACAAACAAAGTACAGATTCTCATATTTTTAATTTGTGCAAATGCAGAAAAACACCGTGAAATTAATCTGTTTTGCACTGGGTGGTACCCAAGTCCCCAGAGTTTTAAGCCCTTTATGACCAGCCTTTCTTGTAAATTATAGAAATTCAGCTCACAGTTGGCTGACAGGTGTCCTATTTTCTGATTCAGAAATTAATTAGGGATGAAGGAAAGAAGGAATAGTTGAGATTCAGACTAAAAAAAAATAAGTAAATAAGTTGCTTTTGCAAGAATTTATGGAAAAATAGAAGTAAATAACAAAAACAATATCCAATGTTTTCCTTTTCTTTCCACAAAGGCCAGATACAGTTTAGAGTACTCAACCATGTACAAAATAATTAAACTCAGTAGAAGTGAAGGAAATTTCTTACAAAAATAAATGATACTGGACACATCATCAGCTGGTAGGAGTTGAGGATGCAATGTTGGCTTCAGGAAAAGGAGATAGATGAGGGTGTGTGCAAGATGGAGATCCCAACTAAAATGAAAATGGACATGTACCTCTAAAAAAATTTTTTTGACTACTCCTCTAGTAGGTATTTATAAGGGATGGCATTTATGGTCTATGCTGATGCAGAACTAATGGTCAGCAACAGAACCAATGGATACAAAACTGAAAACTACAGATCAAATTCCTCCCTCAGTCATGCTCCATTAGCTGAAATGACGAATGTTCTGGATTTGAAATCCTCATGCTGTCTGGCACACATAATCTTGCTTATTGTCCCTCTGAAAAGTACCGAGTATTTCAGAGAAATGTACCAAAACCATCCAAATTTCTGCTACATGCAGCATAAGAGAGTAAGACAGAGATAACCTTTCCTGAGGTCACACTGTCCATTCCAATAGAAATTTTGAAAGTTTGAATCAAAAGTGGGGAAAAAAATCAAAGTGTTTTGTCAGACAAAAGAAAAACAAACTAAATGGGCCCAATTGCCTCTTGATTTTCACATGGCTCCACTGTGTGCAGCAAAGTCTGACAAGTAATCAGGTGACAATATGAAATCAGTTAATTGACTGAATAATCATGATAACCAGTCCAAGTTTCATCACACTTGACCTGGTAAAGAGGTGGCAGTGAGGGCCCAGGGTGCTGCAGTGCAGCTGCAGTGGAGCTTTCCTGCCCACGAGCTGCTCAGCGCACGAGCAGGATGGAGGACAGAGGTTTAAACATGCACAGGGAAGCCAAAACAGCAACACAACCAGCTCTGGCACAGATAACCAGTGTATCCCAAGATCTCTTCATTCCAGGAGAGGACCTGAAGCAACTCAAATCTGAGAAAAGAGAATCAACCAGCAGAACTGTGGAAGCACAAAACTGTGAAATCCCATGGTCACACACAAAGAGGCAAAGGTCCCATCTAGTCAAAACACCTCTTCTTTACAGTGTGTATAAATTTTTAATCACAAGTCATGCCAGGACATAAACACACAACTGAAAGAGAAATCTGTTGTTTAAACAGCTCCTGAAAGTGGCTGAGAATATGATTAGAAGTGTTGGGATGTTTATGCTTTCTTCCAGTGCAATTGTGCAGTCAGGTACAAATCATGGGTAATACCTGTGTGATGCATCCCGTTCATCCTATCCAGCTTGTTCTCTTCAGCTAAAGGAAATTTGTTTTCTGCATGGCACAATGGTGTAATTCATAGCTGGCACAACATTCTGACTACAATTTTTGCTGATAAGCTTTAAAGACCAAACATACTCCAATTAACACATCAGTGCTTCAAATAAGCTCTTCTGAGATGGGGAGCATTTCATTTTGACTGCAGTCAGTTTCAAGAACGAACAGCTGGAACACTCGTATTCCCTGAGATTCTTTTAATGCAGAGTTGGTTTTTTGCCTTTTTTATTAAACTCATTGATTTACATCTCTCTATATAGTTGTATAATAACTGTGTATAACAAAGTGGCTAAAAGGATGTCACATGATACAGGACACAGATAATTTTTAAAGCATTGCTTTAAACACAAATAATGATTAAAATGTTGATATAAATAAAGATTTATGAATAAAAAACTCTACCTGTCTACCAGGAGGGATATATTTAAGTTTAGGTCCCACCTAGAGATGTGAATTTGGATTTAGTGCGTTTATCCCATAGGGTCACTGAGAAAGAAGAGCAGGGGAGAGCTGCAGCCTTGCCCCTCACCAGCCCACTCTGCTCAGGGCTTAAAGTTGGTTGCTATGAGTAACCTCCCTGTGCCAAATTTAAATGATTTTCATCCTCCTCAGATGAGCTGTGCATCTGAGCTGACAACAATATAAAGCTAGAGAAAAAAGCTGGTTAACATCCTCCACATCCTGATCTTGCATCAATGAAACGAACGCGCACACAGAAGGATGCAGGATCAAAGCATACAGTTGAAAGTCAGAAAAACATATTTTTCTTTTTCTCTTCCTTACCTAAAAATATAAAAACAACAACAAAAATATTTAATACTTAAGCGACTTGAGAGGGCAACTAGGTATAAAACAGTTCCCGTTTTGCTCACGATTCCAAGACCATTCAGCAGGGGAGTTTTCTTCAAATGACCACAAAATGAGAACTGTCATTTTCTAGAGAGCTCCTGTGGAAGCCAGGAGCCCCGCCAGGCTGATAGTGCTCAGTGCTGAGGACGGATTACACTGTCTCCTCCAGCCCATCAGGATCAGCACTGATAAGTGAACATGAGAGGACCCATGCGAGGCTCTGACAGAACCACTCCACTGCAATTAACTCCTTCTCTCAATACACAGCAGTTTGGATGAATCAGCAAATACCACAGAGATAGAAGAAAGAAGAGACAGAAAATGTTTCGACAGAACTTCCGTATATAAGTAAAACCACATGGCACTGCATGACCAAGTCGTTTATGTGATTATCTAATGATTCTGCGCATCAAAAAGTTTCAAAGACTTCTTCAGTAAAAATGCTCTGCTGAAAATAAAACTAACACAGCTTTACTTAAAGCTATTTTATTTAAAGGGGAAAAAGAAACCCCTAGAGTTTTAGCATTATGTCAAACAGATTTATTTTTCCCCCTCTGCTAAAAAAATGACTGTGGAACTCTTTGGTTCATCAAGGTTGCTGTGGACCGCACAGCACATACAGTTTTTGCTGAAGCAAGGACCACGCTTAGCATTAGGAGACCAGGAGCACATTGCCCCTCTCGTGGTGCCCTTCCCAAATCACAGATTTGTATCTGTCTATAAAACCCTCAGTGTCCAATCACCTCTCAGTGAGCCTGGGTAGCCACAGCATGAATTCAGCAGAGGTTTGACTCTGTCACCACACTGAGACACCTCAGCGACTCAAGGCACAGGACAAAGTGATCACTGTAAGTTTTGACACTTATGCCAACAAAACTGCATCCAAGTTTAGTCCTCTTCAGACACAGAGGTAAGAATTATGTCGTCAGCATGCAACTACATGATAAGGAGTGCTTTGCCAGGGCAGAAAAAAAGGACAGCTACCCCAGCAAACATATTGGGCCTGACCACAGGCTTCTAAATGAGCCAGAAGAAGGTACGATTTTCTTTTGGCTTATTGAATATACATTGAGCATTTTCTCGTACACACAAGGATACCCAGCCATGTAACCTCAATTGGCAGAATCTTTTATCTTTGTGTTAATTTTATGACCCCTTTGGTTGTCCTTTGTCTTGGGGGATGAAAGCAAATATACAGCAGGGAGGGGGCACTGCCAAAGGTCATCTATATTTAATGCAGTTTCATGTGCTTGATCACATAGCATTCCCAGGCTGAAAAGAAGGCTCTGTTGCTGAGAATTTATAAAACAAGCTGAAGGTAGTGTGCAGTTATACTACAAGAAGTTGTCAGTCAAGGCTTACTGTGCCTTCCAATTTTTTTTTTTTTTAGAATAGTCAAAAAATCTGGAAGGTCTCCAACTGTGTCATTCTGTTATGGAGGAAAAGAGTCTTTTCAAGGTTCACATTCATTTGATTCAAAACAAGCCCCCAGAATTTGCTTATTCCCACAAGTATGGGCTCTGTTAATTCACTAAGCTTACTTACATGGCAAAGGATTTGCTATTACACATCCCACCAAAAAAAAGAAAAAAAAAATCAGCCCATTTCAGCTGCTTAAGTTTGTAGTACAGATTGCTGCACTTATGGAGTTTCCAAGCTTGGGAAGCAGGCTTGCTCAGGAAAACATGGCAGCCTGTGTTTAATTTTAAGCATGCACTCTCAAAGTCCCACTGCATTTGTACACACGACTGACGGACAATTTCAGTGTAGACTTGTGTGCTCCTCTGAATCCAGGCCAGAGGTACTTGAACAATTCCATGAAGTCATTTTATGTGTTCCTGTGATGAGAAAATTATTTCTTTACTAAATATCAGGCTCTTTTTGTCTACACATACAGGTATGTCACAGATGAAGTGACAAAATTTTGCAGCATCTGCCATGCTAACTAAACAAGGTAGAGACACGTACAGTGCCAGGCTTGCTTTAATTCAGGCATACTTAATTTTTTCTGTAATGCAAGAGCAGTCACTGCCATGAAGTTTTCCATGCATTAGGAACTACAACATAAGAATGCTCAATGTCTACAGCTGCCTACAGGCTGCAGGAACACTTGGTCACCCAATATGTATTTTAGGCTCTGCACTGGGGGCAGAGAGCTTCATTTTAAGAGCTCAGAGCTGTAAGTAGTCAAAATGGACCTACAACGTAAGATTCAGTTCTAGATGTAACTCACATACCAGAAAAGACCAGAATTTACACAGCCAAATCAACTTACTCCAGATTTACACCAGTATGGGGGCAGTACAAAATATCTGCCATTCTAGCTGATCCTGCTTATTTGTCATAATTTTGGCATTCAGAGGAAAATAAACCCTAATACACTAAAACACATGTGCCACATGGGTATACACATTGGCAAATAAAATTAGAGAAGAGCCTAATATTTCTCAGCAGGAGTTTAATCAGAAGTAGACCTTCTTGCAAGCCAGTCTGAGAGAGCTGCAGTACTAATTCACAAAGGCTGAGTGGAAACTGCAACATGCCTGCATTTCAGTGAAGCCTTTCACAGAGTATCTCAAAATACTCAAACGAAATTCAAAGTGGACTCCACCCCAAAAGCAGCCCACACACATCAGCTGCAATGTGTTACAGAGGGCCACAAGAAATAGCAAAAAGTAGGGGAACTAAACCAAGACCATGATCTGATTGGTTTTAGCATGTTTCTTACTAGCAAGGAAGAAGGAACAAGGTTCTTAGTGAGATCACCAGATGAGTGATGTTAATTCAGAACACCAGTAAGCAGAGAGAGAGAAAAAAATACAAACCAAAGGCAATTAATGAATCCCTCTTTTTTTGCAATGCTAAAACTTTTAAAGTTCAAGGCACTTATTAGCATGTAGAACTGAGTCTTTTTTGCCACAAACACCCTCTCAAACTCTATTTGCTACAGCATCGCAACCCCTTGCCTGGGCTAAGTCCTCATTATGGTGCTTTGTAATGCCCTCCTTCCCCCACCCTTCGTCCTTCTCCAGTGCTCAGCCTGGAGCATTCTGGTTATCTCAGCGGTGTAAATCATACTTCACAGCCTAGGGCTCACCATGAATGGAGTTATTTCAGTTCTCCTGTTCCTGTTTCACACCCCACACACAGAAAACCAGAGGTGGCTGTAAAGGAGACTGACGAGGTTACGGATCAGAGGCTTCTGTGAGCTCTGGAAGCACTGCACAGACACTGGTTTTGTACAGAGAAGACAGAATGAGGTGAATAATTGTCACATTATAGGCAGCGTGTTAACTGCCTCAGAAATTTCACATCATGATATGTGTGTCGTTTATCCCTGCCCTCGCCACCCTCACCACCTTGTGTTTCCAGAGCAGGCAGCCAACACATCATGCTGTGGAGGCACCAAAATTGCAGTGCCTTGTCATGTTTTCCTTCTGCTGAGGGAAGGAGATGCACCTTTTAACCCTCCTTCTCTCTGCACACCACTGTGTCAGATAGGGGTCTTGCTTGTCCTACAAAGATGGCATTCAACTCCCAAGGTCGCACACAGGTCTTGTGCCACACTTCCAAACCTAAAACTTCTCCAATTCCAGCTACTCCACTGGATAATCAGGAGGGCAGAGGAGCATGGGTGCGTTGAAGGTCCAGAAACACTGTCGTGGCTGAGGATCTGCTTATGGAGCTGTAGCATGGAATTGTCCTCTCTCTTATGTTACTCATAAGATCTCCTGGGCAGGGATGAGCAGGCTTTGACACACAGAAGAAAAAAGGCCAATAATGCCACCAATGTGTCCTGTGGCTAATATTGACAAAGAGACATTTTTACTACTGCACAGAGGTAGGATAGGAAAAAGCCTCATCTTGTTGGCGCACACACACACGCACACGCACACATACACACACACACACACAGAGACACGCACGATGTAAAATTGTTTGAAGAACTTGAGAACTTGCGGTCTTGTTGTTAAGCGAGTTGTGCATGTTTCCAAAAAAGCCTAAACTCCAGACAATGGCAGCACATTGCTGAAGAATGTTTAAGGGATTTAGGCTGATCTGATAATTGCTTGGTAAGACAAAAGCAGAAACAGCTTACAGAAATAAAGGACATAGGTTTGAAAAAAGTTTCAAAAAATTATCTTTAATTTTTAAGATTATATGGCATACACTGCAAAGAATCAAAAACCACTGACTACAAGATAAAAACAGTAAAAGATCTTCTGTCAAGAGAGCAAATCCACATTTACACAGCCTTTCAGAGCACAAAAAGAAGCCAGAACTCTGTGTTTGAAAGAGTCAGTTTGCTCATTTGCTCCAAGCCCTAACAAGCCACTCAACTCCGAGTGATTTTAATTTCACTTACTCCAAAGTCAGGAGCATGATGTGCACACAGATAACTTGAACTTTCATTTTTCCACTCCAGACTCTGTAGATGAAGCAGCCAGGACACGCATAACATAGACGAAACACTGATTTGTGCAAGATCTGCAGCTCTGGTCTTGTTGATATAGTCAAAACCATTTAAATTGGAGTTGGATGAATCGAGCAAAAGTACATCTGTGAATGTTTTCTGGCCTGTTGAAAAGCTTGTGTTCATCCCTTCCACATCAGTGTTCTGCACATATTTCACCCCCGCATTTAGACGACATGAGTGGCCTCTGCCTCAGATGGCCCATTTGACAAAAAAATCCTTGAAGGCTGAACAAGTACAACTGAGAAAGTATCACCTTATTCTTACTACCTTCCTTTGGCACAGCTATCAGAGACAGAGCACTCTGAGCTGATTCAGCACCTACTTCTACAAACATTCATGCTGGTAAGTGGGAAGCAAATTTTAGTTTTGTGAGAAGGGGTTATGCATGGCATCAACCTCCCTGCTTGCAACACACCAGAAACACTTAACACATCCCACCAGGAAACAGGAACAACATCTGATCATTTAGCCCACGCTGAATATATATAAATTCTTTTTCTGAATATTGACAGAATTAAAAATCTACACATCCCTAAAACAGTCCGTGCATAATCATGAACACTACACACTTTAGAAAAACCAAATCCTTAACCTTATAATTCCACTAGCAGAAAAAGTTAAGACATACATGGAAATTTATTTGTCCCACTTTGGCTTTGTATGCATAGTAAGGAAAAATCAGAGCCCACCTACCGCCTGAAAACAATTATGGTGCTCAGACAGCCCTCTGAGCAGCCACGGGCTCTATCATGCAGCTCCGTGTGTAATGTATCCAAGCAGTTACACACAAGATACAAGTGAAGACCATTAATGGGAGACCTTGGCTAAGGCAGGACGAAAGTCCAAGGCTCAGAGAATGAACACGTGTGCTATCACAGAGCAGTGTGTCATAGCACACGCAGGATATCACTGAGCACTTAAGCACTGTTTTTTATACTAAGCACAGCAATATGTTCTATGTCAGAACTCTCACTTTTTCAATACTTATCAAGCAGGAGAAGAATTAATAAATCAGATGGCAGTCTAATGTGGTCAGTACAACTCTGAGCAAAGCTTGTGCAATATTTTAGCAAATATTTACTGCAGACACAGAGAAGATCTTCCCACGTTAGGTTTGTGATCAGCTGCAGTTACTATTCTCTATAAATGAAACGTACACTTCAATTAGAAGCTGGTGAAGAATAAACACATACAAAACATGGAGAAGGCAAGGACTCTCAACTCACTGAACACACAATCTCTTTTTCCACTAGATGCATTTTAATTACATTATGCAGATTTTTTTTCAACCTTCTGCCATAGCATATGAAATTAATTTTTGAGGGGAGGGAAAGCAAGAGGAGCTTTGCTATATTTACATGTTAAATAGTATTTGCTGGTCTAGACAAAATGCATTCTGCTATTCCAGGGAGGCACTTCCCAAGGATAGTACACTCCAGTTCCCAGGTCTGAAGGACTCGGAAGCAACAACATTCCGTGGGTATGTGCATACACAAACTAGTCCTTTGTCTTAAATTCAGGGTCTCTGTGTAGGATGGATTCCCATTCTTGTTGCACCAAACTGGAAGCAAAAGCCAAAAATGTCCACTTTTCACCCTCATTTTAAAGTTTATAAGATTTCTCCAAAATTTAGAAAATACATATTTCAGCAACAAATGGATTACAAGCCAATAAAAGAAACTTCTTTTTCCTTTACCTATTTTAAGCAATACTCTGATTTATTGTGAGGGCAACGGTTGAACAAGATAAATGTGTAGATCTTCACTTGAGATCTTGGCAGCAGAGACAGTCCGGTGCATTTTGCAAAGTATTTTGGTTTAAGGAGTTCAAAGAATACTTTCTTCTTCAAAGTCAAATTTCACCACCACTGGCCGGGTCATGTTCCACTTCTTATTTCGATTCCTATCCTCGATGAACTCCTGGTAAGGATCTTGCTTTGAAACCGCTTTCTTCAAGCGTACATAACCAAAAAAGACAGTTAACGCTAGGAAAGAGTAAAACAACATGACAAAGAGGATGAAGAAATAGGCGTTGTCATATGGTTTGTATTGTGGCTCTTTTTGTTCTGTAGCATTTTTCCTTGTGTCCAGGTTCCTTTCCAGAAGTTGCACAACACATTGCGAGATGAGAGAAGCTAAAGCTGTTTGGTTCATTTTGGGGAATTAAAAAGCATGTCAGAAAATAGAGGGGAGTGAGCATCGAGGGGCCCCAAGCAATGCTTCATTGAAGTGGGACTCTGTCCACCAGCTCTGGCAGGGTTGGATCTGTCCTGGAACCATTTCCTCTTTTGGTAAGGAATGCTGTTAAGCACTTATTGGGTCTCAGTCATTTGATTATGAGGCATTTGGCCGATAAGCCTTCCTTTTCTGTGAAGTCTATGAACAGTAACAGTAATAGAACAATAACAAATCCCTGAGACACACATCTGCCAGGCAGTTTAAAATGTGTAATTTAATTTTTTATTACCTACCCCCACAGTATTTGGGCAAAAAATCTGCTCAGGTTACTAACTGAAATAACTTTAAAAGAACCACCGTGATGTAATGGGGGTTTAGGAGAAGAAGAAAAAAAATATGGTGTTTCAGTCAGCTACTACCTACAAGTTGAACATGAAAACTTAAATCTGAGCTCAAATTTGACAGCCTTGGAGCTTAGGTGGAAAGCTGAAACTTTTAATGTGTCTGCATTAAGCACTAGGACTGGTAGCCTGTAGCTGTGTGCTGCCAAAATACATGCCACACTGGAAATATGCAAGAGAGCAATATCCAAACAGAAAAGAACTGTTTATAAAGTCGTTCTGGAATATGAAACCTTTGACTGCCACTGACAAGTGGACTACACCAAATATTTTCAGACAAGGAGCAAGGAGGTTAAGTTTTCTGCAGTGTGGTTTGTCACAGGTCATGTCTACTTGCATGATAATAGCAGAGCAGTGCTCCGTGGATTCCTGCTTCCTATTGTGTTTTACAGTCTGGGTCACTCTAAAGTAAATTGTTGTTTTACAAAGTAGTGAAACCTTATCTTGCTACAAAAAAAAAAAGTCCTTACTGCCACAAATGACAATACCAGCTGTTTCTTTCTGTGATCTGAATTCTAGGGAATAAGCACCATGACTTTGAAGTGGAGAGCACATCACCCGACTAGCAGTTTGCCAACTCTGCACTGTTTCTTTAGGCCTGACCCCCTGAACTGATTGTATGATGACTAATTCACATGCTAAGATTGCAGTATATCGGTATCACTAAACAGCCTGCATTTGTCATTAAGGGTTTCTTGTAAAAAGAAAGATGAAAGCGAAGTCTGTAATTTTATATGAGCAGCAGATTATGGCATCAGTACATTTAGAATATGCAACTTCTAGAAGAAATGCTCAGCTCCACGTTTTAACTACTGGTTTTAAATTCAGCCTTAAAAAAAAAAAGAGAGAGAAAAGAAAGAAAAAAATATTTAAAATTCCAATAAAGTTCCAATTAAGAGCAATGCCAAATCCTGTTCTTGGTTGGGGCCAAGTTATAGGAGACATCTAATTCACCTATTCTTGTGGGTAAAGGAGAAGAGATTCAGGGGACCTAATCTCGTTTTGAGGCGACAGAAGAAAAGCTATGTCAGCAGTCTAACTACGAATAAAATACATGCATTAAACTAGCATAAAATCTTCAGGGGAACTATGCCCAATTTATATTCGTGTAACTGGAAAAGGATTTTCATTTAGGTTTTGCAACTTTTCCAGAACTCTGTAAACTCTTACTGTTTGTTTTTTAAATAATTTGCTTCAGTGAAAGAAGCCTGTAATTCTGCATAAATTAAGTTGGACACATGCTAATCTCAGTAAATTTCTTGCCTGCTTGAGAAACACATGACCTCTGTTGGCCAGTTTCTGGGGCCTTTGGGATTGGCAAAACAAAAAAATAATTAAAGGAGGTTTTGAGGGGTAGGACACCAAAACCGAGTCGAGAATTGAGTGACAAAAATCACACCAGTGAATTCACAGTGGCAATTTGGGGTATGCAATGAACAAGGAATGCTGTGCTTCGCCTTGCCTCTTAAAACATTGCTTCAGCCTGATTCTTGAGATGCACACTCATTATTTCCTAAAAATAAGTGTTTTAACTGATGTTATGCTATGCAGTGTACTGACATACTCACATGTCTAAGCAGTTTTCTAGTGCTCAATAAAAGGTACACAAAAACTTTCTCCACCATTCAGACAGTCAGAGCCACATCAGCCTAAGCCTGGAAGATAAATTACTGTGTTAACACTGGGCCATGCTTGTCAGTACATAGGCTTCATCCCACGAGTATCTCACAAACCCGGAATCCTGGCCCAAAAATCTCAATGCAACACATTGCCTTCCGAACACACTGAGAGATACTCAGGTCACCCGGAGGAGAGGCCACTCGAGGCCAGAGCACACCATCCTCAGCATAACCGATACCGCATTTCAGCAGTTTCCACATGGCTGCTCGCAGAGTTGTCTCCACATCACCTGAGAAAGGCTGATATACAAAGAAAGACTTCCTTGGGGCCATAGTGGTGTCCTCTGCAGGAAAGGTTTAAAGGATTTGCATGCACACCGCACAGCTGACTCCCTCCAGCCTGGAAGGAGCTGCTCACGGGTGAACCACAGAGCTCACCTGTGCTGCCCTGCTCGGCCCCTCCCGAAATGCTCTTGCCCAAACTCACCCCCACCAGGAGTCAGATGATGTGACCCAACCCCGATCAAAGGCAGATGCTTATTCATCCTCCTGCTCATCTAAAGCAGTCTGGTCTTATTTTAACTTGGGGTGTTTCCGGACACTGTTTCTGCATCTCGTTGAACGGATCAATGTTCTGCTGGGTTACACAAACAAACACTGCTTTTAAAGTTGTTTTTTCTCTCCTTTTTTCACCCTCCCCCAAACAGTTAAAAGTACATAATGGTGCTTTGAACAAGATCCTAAAGAGCTATTTCCATAAAGTGGTCCAATTCTTTTTAGAGATGTAAGTACATGAAATTCTTCAAATGCAGGGGGACAATGAGTGAAGATTAAAAAGAAAGTAAAAGATTAAAAGGAAAAGACCATAAGAAAAATTCAAAGGGGGGGGGGAAGATCAAAAAAGAGGATTAACCATGTTACTTGTTGTTTTTTCAGAAATTAAAGAAGTATGGAGGATAAGGAATTTGTTTCCTTTTGGCCCTAGAAAAATGCCAATTATGGTAGCTAAATTGCCAGGATCACATATCAGTATGCTTTGGAAATGTGAGAAATGGATGGGAAATATAAACACAGGGCAATAGCTTACAGTTATGTTATGAATTAAGCCACAAAAATATCAAGATTTAGTCACTGAACAAGCTGCCAAAGTTAATCTTTCCTGATGAACTTGAGCAGAATCAGAATAGAAGTAACAGAACTGTAGTTTCACAGATCAAAATTGCCTTGTTCACTCGTCTTTGCTATCTCTGGGTCCTCACACACCTAAAATTTCCACTAAAAATCAAAGGAAAATGGGTGCGCGTGGGCATAAGATTGAGCTTCTTATCTATTCTGCGTATTATTTTTAGGATTTTTTTTTATATTTAGCAGGAAAAAATTAACTAGTCCAAGTTCCTTTTTGGCAAGAGAGCTTGAGATACTATCCACACTAGTAGAGATTATATTTTCCTTTAGATGGGGAGTGGAGAAACTGCTTCCTTCCAGATCCTTCAAATATGTGGCATTTATGTAGCCATTTATGAAAAAGGATTACAAAAGGAAGTAGGTAAGGATTTCTGCCACAAGTTTGATGCATGTCCAAACCCCACAAATTATTTACCAGAATCTACACGGTTATTTCAGCCAAACCACATATCTTTACTGAGTCTCACAGGTGGTTTTGCTGTGCTTGGTTCTCAGCGAGGCTGGGCGGGCCAGCCCTGCACCCTGTCCCTGCCCCCGGGGTCAGCACCTGGCTGGGACAGCCTGACCACCGGCAGGACTGGCAGAGACCTCCCACCTGAAATTCCATCACTGTCTCAGCACTGGCAGGCACGGTCTGGATCATGACTGCATCCGACAAAATGCTCTGAAACCAAAGCCAAGCTAAGGCGAAGGCTCACAGGAGCCTGTCTGCTCTGGGAAGTGTGGTTACCAAGCAGATCCCCAGGAGATCCTATTCCCCACCATATCCCATTGCTGCTCACATGGATCACCTGGGAGCACTGCAGCACTGGCATAGCACTGCCATGTCCCAGGAGCACCTGAAAGGGAGTAGGATTTAATTTTGCACAGCGCTCCATGCACCAGGAGCCAACTCCAGAAATGGCACATGCTGTTCCCAACCATTCCCAAAGGACAGACTGAGCTCTACCCAAAAGCCGCACCTCTGGGAACACCTCTGCCCTGGCTGCTCCCCTCAGCCACCCCTTGCTGACCCCACACACCCGAGAAAAATCTACTTTTAGGGATACTGAGGGGCCACAGCACCATCTCACCTCCCATCCACTGTGCACCTTCCCTGGGACAGCAACACCCATGCGGAAAACTGTACTTCAGCTTTACCCTCGGCAGAAAAAATCCCTCCAGTTTCTCAGAGGATTCCCAGCACGGTTCCTGCTGTCTCTCCACCCACCCACAGGGAAAGCTGTGCTGTTTCCGCTGCACATGGCATCTGGACATCCTGGCACCAGCGAGCCCAGATGGCTCACACACCACTGAGCCCCGTCCCACCAGCCGCGGATCCTGGTCGAGTGCTGTTCCCTTGATGTTCCCAGTCCCAGCAGGTTAGAAGCTGCTCCTGGCAGTGGCTTTGCACTCTCCTCAGCGCTGCGTCCTCTCAGCTGGTGAGGGCCATGTTTTGGCTGCTCCCCACATACCCCACAGTGGCCTCCCAACCCCCCACCATCCCCACTCCATGCCTGCCACGGCTACACTGCACTGCACTCAGAAACCCTTCTGGGCTCTAAAGGAAAAGCTGAACTCCACCTTACCTTTTCACACACATTCATTATCCCCTTTGCACAGGCAGCTCTGACTGTGCAAGTATTTCCCTCAGGTTTCGAGACCAGGTGAAACAGTGATGTGACATTTCGGGAGCGCTGCAGTTGGTGCTGGTGCTGCTGGTCAGAGTCTTTGGGAAGAGCAAGTGAAAGAGAAATTCTATTGAGCTGATGCAGGCGCTGGGATAAAAGGTGTGGCTGGTGGGCACCTGTGGAGTGGCAGGACTCAAGTTTGTTGGAGAGCCACAGGGGGAAGGGACGCAATGAGGAGAAGCCATGACAAGGGGGGCAAAATGTGTCTTCCACCACCCGGAGACTTCAGATGTGGGCGACGGAAAAAGGGTTCAGTCAAACGCTGTGTCATGAACTCCTCAGAGGGGCAAAACCCCAGGGAAGCTCTATGGCTCATGTAGTGCAGAACCAGATGGTCCCTGCAAGCCACACCACCCCCAGCCCCGACAGACCCTTCCCTAGGACAAATGCGGCCAAAACAGCTTTTCAAAAACCTCGGGAGATTTGTACCCTTAGTTAATTATTCTGGTACTGACTGTGAGGACACTCACACGAGGGTGGCTCCAAAGACATTTTTTCTGTCTCTGAATTGCTGAATTATAAAATATCATGGATTGTGTGAGCAGAGTACCTGTAACTGTCACTCTTTTAAAGCTAAATTTTTACAGCTATGTACACTTGAGATCATTATGAATAAATGCATATATATGGGCAGAAAAAATGTTTGTGTAAATAAAATTGAGTCTGTGAGAAAAAAAATGGATAATTGTACAGAGACATGAGAAGAACTGGGACCATAATTGTGTACAGCATAAGCAAAGATACCCGTGTGAGCGCTGAAAGGAAGGGAGTGCAGGGAGAAACAAGTAGCTTAACATTTGGTTATGGCCTAAGGGACAAACTTAGCTGAAGATGAAAACACCGAATGGTTAATAAAGCTTCTGAACTGTTTCCAATTCTCAGACAAGGAAGCAATAGTTCCGCTCTTACCAGCAACTGCTCTTTCATATTTGTGTATCAAGTTGGCTTTATTAAATTATTCAGCAAAGGTCAAATGTGATGTGTCTTCCCAGTTTTATTATGATTTTTCATGACATTGCCTGAGTCGCTGAAAAATGCTGCAGTGCCCAAGCTGGGTTATTCAGCCAGCCTGGGTTATTCAGTCACTAGTTCTGAGGCAATGTAAATGCACTAAGCAAAGATTTAAACTGTGTGTGAACACTGCAAATTGTTGTTTGTGGGAGCCATGATGGCAAAACAGAGCCAAGTGCCAGCACTATGCACACATCCTGATTTTGAAGCCTGCAAGTTTTTGAAGCCTGTAAGTTTTTGAACCTGACTAATTCTCTAGCTGTAGCATTTTGCTCCCTGAGACTGATGAGAAATTCCCAGTCTGTGAGCTGCTCAGAAGTGCTAGGAGAGAATAGAGAGTGAAAATCTGACATGTCAAATGGCCTCTTACCTGCAATGACCACAGAAGCAGACTGCAAGTTTTATTATTTTACAAAAGACAAATATCTTGAACAGATTCAAATGAAGTCCTGTGACTCTTTAAATAACCCCAGGACTCTCCAGTTGCTCCAGGGAATATCTAGATGCCATTGGAAAAGCCAAAATAAATTAAAAATAGGATCTTCTAACCAGGATTCAGATTTTCTTGCAATTAAGCAGAACATTGAAGTGAACAATACAAAGAAGTTTATAAATTCAAGCTGGTCCAGGTTTCTGATGGTCCCATTGATATCGCCTTAAATTAATTTCTTCTTATTTATACAAAGGTACCCTCTAGTTATCCACTTTATCGACTTTAAGGCCAGAAGACTTTATGGATAGCAAATGTTGAGAATGTTCATGGTTACCAACACAGAAAAAATGTATGATTTACACGTCAGCAGTAACCAGAGACAATGCATTGCTTTTATGTGCAAGAATATATCACAGAATTCAGACATAAGAAACTGTTTGCATGCTGTTATCTGCCATATCTCTGAGAAAATGCAAAGACATCCTTGCTACAAAAAATACTAGTAGCATGTGATAATTTTGGGGTGGGGTTTGGAATTGCAAAGTTAAGTAACTTTATATTTCTTCATTACGTTTGGAGATATAGGTTACAGACCTGTAGTCAGATTTTTTGTGTTTGAATTTGCATAGACCTTAACCTAGGGATTAAAAACCTAACTCTAGTATCACATAGGTGCAGAAATGGATTTCTGAGGACATAGAACTTATTTGCCAATCAGCTATTTTCAGTGGAGATTTGTAGATTTGTATAGGCATTTTGTGCCTTTCAAAATAGCTCAGAAAGATACACTTCAACAGCATTTGTTATTTGGATAGAGACTTTTGAGCAATATGGAGCAGAAAACCCTGTGTGATTATTGGAGAAAAATGTTTATTTCTAGTTTTTATTTAAATGAGAAACACTGAAATATCTAAGGAAAAGAAAAGGATAATAGGTGTCATTAAAAATTATTCTTTTCCTAGCTCATTCATTAATGCCTAGATAAAGGAATAGCAATGCATACCAAAGTAAGTACATGGCAAAATGCATATACTGGGTATTGTGATGGGAGTAGAGGTCATGTCTAGATAAATGTAGACTTAAAAGAAAGTAATAAATTAAAAATCATGGTTGTGACATAAAGAAAAAATATTTTTTTATGAAAACCTGTCTCTCGAAAGCTTCCAATTCTAATGAGATGACAGTTGGATAAGCAGCTGTAGTGATTTATTTCCATCTTTTAAAATATGCACTCTCACACACAGAAAAAGTATAAGAGGAGGGGCCCTGAGACCTGCCCTTTCTGCACTCATTGGTGAGTGTGGTTTGGACTCCATTGCTGTGAGCACATTCTTCCCGGCTATTGCATGGCTTTTCTGTCAAACGCAATATCCATGGCAGGCTCATTCCCCTTTGACTTTCTGAGCATTCAGGATTCATGTTCCAGAAACACATGTGGTTCCCAAGAACCTCTTCAGTCTTGACAGTGATAACAAGAAGGGATCAACAGAATCCCAAGTTATCCTTATAGCGCTGTCAAAGATTTCTATGGCACATAATAAACCAAGATACTGCTTAGTCCCTCTGCCCCAGGCTCCTCCCTTCCCATGACAAGAGCTCATCCAAGTAGTCCACTGCATGGCTTGACTGTGAGAAGAATGGACGATTTTCAAAGAATCATAGAATGGTTTAGGTTGGAAGGGGCCTTAAAGATCATCCAGTTCCAACCCCCCCACCATGGGTTGGGACAGGGCCTTTTCTCCTTGTCTGTCTTGTTTCCAGTCTCTCCTGCTCTGCATTAGGCTCTCAGACAAGAAAGTGCTTGGGAGACCCTTGAGAAGAGGGTGAAGCAGCCAAAACGCCCATTCTCTAACGTGAGGTCAGTAAAGCACCTCAGTGGGATTGAGGGGATGGGGAGAAATCATAGCTCTGTCCCAGCCCTGCAGCTGCTGCAACAGAAAAGGAAGGTGGCATTTTCAGTCACCCTGTGACAAGGGTACTCTCTTTCTGGGAAGGAGCACTCATCACCCAGTTCCAAACTGTATAAGCAAGCAGGATTCTAGCCAGTAGTTTAGAGAAAAGGGATTGCAAGTGGGAAATAGAAGTTTACATGGCCATTGCAGCAAGCCTAGGACATAGACAACTGCCAAGGGCCAAGTCCTTGGAAGCAACATTGAAAAAAAAGAAAAAAAAATAACAGTTTAGAGCAGGGAATAGGTGTTAATAAGAGAGCTTTAAATTTGAATTGTCACAGAAGTTAAAAAGTGTATCAGAGAAACAGAAACAGGAAAGGGAAAAGAACTCTCCTTTCCCCATTTTTCAGCATTTTTAATGTCCTCTTTTCAAGAAATGTATTCCTTCCTTTTCTGATGGAAGAGGATTAGACAAAAGAACAAACTAATGTAAAATGCACATGGAAAAAAGGCAGAAAGAAATTCAAGGTGGTTACATCCCCTACAAAATAGTGAGAAAATTAAATATTCACCAGTCCTAGGGTGAAGTAAAATTCCCTTGCACTCTGATGTGCCAGTAAAATTTACTCCACTCATTTTGAAGGGTCTTCCCCATGTTTTAATCAGCTTGTGTGTAGGTCTATTAAAAAATTCTTGAGGTTTCTGAGGAAAAGAAATATAATTCAGGACAGATACCGCCCATAACTGATTACGAAGTTCCTGCATTTTCTGAAGCCATCCCAGTTGCCCTGCTTGTGCTGAGTTTAAACCTATGTTATGGCAAGGGCTTTTCCCTTCTTGGTACCCAGAGCGCTCAGAAAATGCATAGTTCATGATCTCACCCACACCCAGACACACACAGAGTTCCACATGGCACACAAGCAGCACCTGGGCACAGGGAGTCCCCTATGCTCCCACAGCCCAGGATGTGTGCAGAATAACATATAATGAACAAAGTCTGCATTGAAGATAACATGGTTTATTTCTTCATGATATTCAGATTAAAATGTATCAATGCATTTATCACAATACTACATTTTAGGACAAAATCATCAGTGCTTTGCAAGTCTTCATAATGTTTATTCATCATAAATAGTAAATATTTAGTGAACTTTTTACATGAAAGACATTTGTGGTTTTTGTTTTCTTTTTTGGTTGTTTGTTTGTTTGTTTGGGTTTTTCTTTTTTTTACAACACATGTTGTTGTAGAGGCTGCAACACAAAGATAATATTTCATTTTTCCATCACCCTTAAGACCATTGTGTGAACTAACCTCTGTACTGAACCTAGTCTAACTCACTACTTCATAGTCCTTAATGCTAAAAGGAATGTATTTGTGTTCTGTCTCCCTCTTTGTTCTGAGAATAGAGAGAAATAAATAATCCCACCTTCCATCATACTCTTCCTCTCAACATCACAAAACACAAATTTATTGACATTCTAAAATGTCACAATGCAAATTTCTTGTAAACCTTGGTTCCTATAATTATACTTTCTATATTGGATATCACTGTATAATTTAAACAGATGTGTTAAATACAGGTCCATCTCTGTCTATGTCCTGTACATCACTAAAAAACATGTAAACGTAATCATTTCTTCGTATTGTTTCCTGAAGATGGCCTTTAAATCATGATTAGCAAGCTGGATTTCAGTAATCCAGCAGACTGCAACATTTCTGTATTTTATCATCAGGAATTATGCACTGCAAAAATAAAAGTACCTGCAAAAATATAGTTCTGATTCTATATCTATGACTTTGGGTGATCCCAAAGTTTGTGTGAGGTACACAGTATTGCACATTGCTAGGCAGTTATGAAAAATCAGTCGTGTTGTTGGTAGGGTTTTTGTCTCCCATGTTTGTTTAAAAAGGTAAAACACACTGGGAAACATGTACAAAAAGGTAAAATCTGGGTTTCATGTTACACAAGATCTCCTCTCCTGGTAAAGCAAAACCTGTGAGTGGCGTTTATTGACAAGGTGATTACAAAAACATGGTAAGGTAACCAATGAGTTGCTCGGGAAGTCTTTCATACTTATCCAGCTTCCTATGGATTGTGACGTTTCCTCTTGATGACAATTTCCAGTGTGTACAGTGAGACGTTCTCCCAACCTTGCCTCAGAAACTGAGCTGTTTTAAAGTTAGACTGAAGTGAGCACTGGATGTCAGATGCGTCAGAGTACGCAGAGCTCCAACTGCTCTAAGTTTAGTTTCAAAATGTTCCATTTGTCCCAATCAATGCACATTAATTTCAACAACAACAAAAAAATGGAATGTTTGCCAGGCTGTGATGTTAAATACTGCTCTGTTTTGTATACCCACTCATAATGAAGCATGTCACATTTATTTGTTATTGCTTTTGGCCTTTGTCTTCTGTATAGCTTTGTCCATCCTTCAAAAGTCTACTAAAAGCAACGACTGGAGAGAATATAACAAGCTTGTTTCTCTCAGTGGGACTGCCCCAGTTTAGGCTGTACTGTGTTGAGAAGATCCCTCATATCCAAGCCTTGGAGTGAGACCAGAAAACAAGACCAGCTTTGACTTGAAGTGGACAGTTCATTTATGCAATATCTGGCTTCAGATAATGAAAGGCACCTGCAAAAAAGCAAAAGAAGCTTTTTAAGTCATGCTGTGACAACCTCACAGCATGGGGCCATGCCAACTACAGGTTGACATTGTCATATTTAATACTGATATATCAAAGGAAAGGGACTAATATTTTTATTCCTAGGACAAGTTTGACAAAACTCTATGTATCTGGGATTATATACTGTAATGATTCTTGAGCTGACCTCATTAAGAACATGTGTTTCTAATAGTGGAATGCCAGCGGTTATTTCATTTTGGACAACCCTTATGTTTTACCTAATGGCAATCAGGTTTCATGTCTCAACAATTAATAACATCAAGATGTTGTTGACATCACTTAAGAAAATAATTATGCAGCAGAAATCCTGCTCGAACAATCAGCTATCTCAGCAGAGCACGGCTTTGGGGAGAAGTAGCAGTGAGGCCTGAGATTCTCTGCTCAGAGCTCCCTCCCTCGCAGACAGACAGCACAGGCTGTTGGAAGCTGGGTGGGTGTTGCGCTGCCCGCTGCCAATGTGCAGTACTCACTCTGTCCGTACTGTCCGTACTGGTAGCCCGTGACGGGGTCCATGGTGTATCCCGTGGTGCTGTAGGTCGGCGGGCAGTAGGACTGGGATGTAGGAAGGCTGTCTAAGCCCTTCATGTGATCTAACCTCTGGCTGCAGCTGGCCGACACAGTGGTGGTGGGCTCCAGGCCCCCAGTGAGAGGGGACAGGGCATAATCAGTTTGGGGCTGGTGAGGCACGCCACCATGGTTAGTCAAGAGTCCCATTACCTAAGAGGTAGAATAATAGAAATATATATAAATTAAAATATATAAAGAACTGCATTGCTTACAGAGCCATAGAAGTTCTCAAATCTATAATTTGATTTCCTAAACCAGGTAGACTTGATTCTTGAACTGTGCTTTGAGTAGCTAATCCCAAGAGGAAGTAGAATTTGGTTGCATCATCCACCAAAATAAAATCTGATGGCTAACAAGCAATAAGAAGTGATACTGGGGCAAATAAGGAATAATATTTTTTAAAACTTTTATGGTTTTAGAGTGCCTGATCCCAGCCCTAACTGGGAGTCCTGCAGGTGTTTATTCCTTGAGGACTAAATTATAAGAGAACAAAAAGCAAATAGTGCTGTCCTGCATGATCTACAAACATTAAAAAGCTGTGAAAAAGCTCACACAATTTTCTTCTCCAAGATCATCAACCATTACAACGAAATCAGTTTGGAGCAGATCCCAGTAGCACTACTGATGGAAGTAACAAAGAACCCCACAGAATCCTGATGTTCTGAGTGCTGGGAAGGGGGCAGCTGCTGCTGCATGCCCTGCGTGCTATAAAGAAATGAATGTGCAAGAGTAAAGTGCTGGTCATAACACCAGTTATTGATCCCATCATCTGAGTTAGAGGACACAACAGAAAGGGTCAGGCATTCCAGAGTGACTTCTAGCCAGCTGTGACTTCCTTGTTAAGCTACTTCTACAGGGACAGTTATGAAATCAGTAGCTGAAAAGAGTTTACTGGAAAATACATGCTTGTCCCTATAAAAGCCCAGCCCTCTAGGCCATAATTTCCAGTAGAAGAGCAAGAAAAAATGTCAAAAGCATCTGCGTTTTCAAGCATGAAACTACAGTGAAAAGTTCCTGTTGGTCCAAAAATCCCACCCACTACAGGTTGGTGAACATTTCCTTTCGTGGCACACCACTATAGCACACTTTGAAAATAAGTGTATGACTGAGATTTCCTTGCTTTTGCTGGAATAAATTGCACTTCAGAGCCTGACAAACATTCTGCAGCTTCTAACAGATGGGTGACACACAGGTTCTGCCAAAACTGCATATTGTGATAATTTACAGGCTGTTCTTGCTCCAAAAAGGCATTACAATTATCTGACATGTGCTATTCGATAATCATTTTGCTTTGCAGCAATTCTTGCCATAAACTAAAGAGAGGTTTTTTTTAAAATTTCGGTCTATTTTTTAAAGACTAAATTAAACCTTATAAGAACATACCTGTTTCCTAAATTTCTGATGCTCCTCCTGGAATTGTACTTATTTTCCATCACAAACTAAAAGGTATTACTATTGCAGGGAGCTTGTGGTTCCAGCTCTGAGTTGCTCGGTTTTTTGTTGGGTTTTTGTTGGTGTGGTTTTTAATAAACAGATGAAACAAGACCCAGGGATCGTGATTTAGGTGGGAAAGAAGACCTACCCAGTTTTTACATGTCTGATTAGGAAAAGAGCAAGAGGTAGAAACGGAGTAGTTCAAAAAGAGAAACTCAGGTCCCTGCATCGAGGACACAAAATATGTTTGCATCAAACGTACCCAAGATATCTCACCGAAAAAAAAATTCTGAAAGTTCAGTTCCTACATACAGCACTGGAATGTTCACTTCTGATTCATTAAGCTGAAAAACTTGAGTTTAACCAGTGGTATTTGCTGAATGTTTCACAAACTGAAGCATTCATGCAAAAAGAAATTCCAAAACATATGCAAAGACTTCATTCAGATACTGAAATCTTACAACTTTTAAGTTATAAAAACAAGATTAATTTGGATTCAGGATGTAAGATATTTTCTATTTAATTCAACAAATATATTCAATGCCGAAAACCTCTTAAAAAAACTTGTGGTTAATAGTAAAAAAAAAAACTCTGAAATCACCACAGATTGAAAAATCATGTTATCTGCACATAATTTTGTGCCAAAACTCTCCAAAAGTTGAAGTCACTGGGCTCTGAAGCTTTTGTTCTAAAAATTGGTTCTGAAAACTATTAAAATTTCTATTATTTTAGCAACCTTTTCTGCTGCAGAAATTCCAAATATTTTTCTTATAACTTTGGAATTCGATATGGTCCGAAAATGTAGCATGCTTAATGACCTGACATTGCATCAGCAGGACACGGTATTAGAACTTATGTTCATTCAGGTTATATTAATCCTTGTCCTTTGAAATTAACACTAATAGAGTTAAAAGAAGAGAAAGAACTACAAAAAAACCCATGGGATAACTTAAACATTTACATGGAAAACTACTTTGGAAAATATTTGTGTTGGCAGGAGTATCATGGTTTTGACTACGGTTTAAAACGCACAGGGGTTTATCAGAAATCTCAAGTGCACAACCCTTTCCACTGCCGTGTAGGGCCAGTGTGACACCAATATTTATGGGACTTCCCCATGTTCTGTTCCAAGTTCAAGAGCAGGGAGAAGGGGCTGGGCTGGGCTCATGTCACGGGGGAGCTCTTCTCTGCCTCAGGGCTCTCACATCACGCGCTGTCTACCAGCACTTCTAGGGCCAATTGCTAATTTGGGTAAACAACTATTTTACCAACTGTGTATTCCAATCGTTTTTTTCATTTAACATTTTCAATAGAATAAAACCCGAGACAAAATTATTTGGACTTTGCCAGCAAAAACGGTGAGTTCAAAAACTTTCAGGTTGGAAGCTATTTTAAAATTAGAGATTTGTCTTGAAATTTAAACCTTGATCCAGACAGAGTCTCAAACGCCACTCAAACATCAGTAGCAACTATATTTGAATAGAGATTTCTTTTCTTTGACAAACTAAAATTAGCATTTAGTGAGATTTACTTAAATTTTTTTAAATTAGAAAATAATTAGGCATCATTTTATTAAGTGGACATGCACCTAGCAGATATTCTGGAGCAGAACTCACTGAACAGTCTCTCTGAGCTGGAGAAAACTGAAGTCTGAACAGTAACCAACTTCCCAGAAATATCTTCCTCAGAGGCCTTCAGAATCATCCTGCAGTTGATTAGTATCTAAATAATTAGATTTTTGGTCATGTCTGTTTTGAAAGCTCTAAGGGAAGTAGCCTCAGGGCAGGAGTCTTTGCTACGGTATGTGCCATGACCTTCTCACCCATACAAGGAGTTACAGGAAGGGCATGGCTAACTTTCACCTAATTAATTAGAAATCCATTAATGGGCCATGTCTGCGAGATGCTCAGCACCCTCAGCGGTGCACTGGAGACACACAAGGATCTGGATTTTGCAGCTCAGATCTTCTGTGGGTATGAAGCAACATAGTTCTAAGGAAGTAAACAGATACGATTGCTTTATAGTAATTAAAGTAGAAAATAAATTTATTCAGTCTCTATACCATCCAAATTACTGGAAAATATGTGCTTCCTTCTAAATCACTTTGGGAAAGCTAAATTAGTAATTGTCAGCCTCACTGACCCAGAATCCAAGGGCTGAGCTAAAACCTAGAATTAAAGTGATGCAATAACTATTCAATTTATTTTACAGTAAAACTCCTACAAATGTGGAAAAAAAAAATCAGATTTAAGTTTTTTGGCTGCATATGTTTTGTTCTCACCTTTTACGAAACACACACGGGAGTGTTGACACACAGTCTTTGTGCTTATACAATAAAATACAATACATGTAACTGATAAAATCATTCTATTAGAAAACAAAGGTGAAATTAGGAATAAGTAAACAGAACACAGTGGACTGCAACAATCAAATTCTACAGAAAAGTTTTCAGAGAACACATCTAAAGCAATCCAAAATATTCATTAGGACAAATCCCTTGCTGGTGGAATCAGCACAGAATCACCAGCTGAGGATATGATCGAGAAAGAGAACTTGAGTGATGAAAGCTTTAAAGGCATGAACACAATGTCTGGTCCATTATCGTCTGTTGGAAAATAATCCTATTATCACCAAAATAAAGGCCATTAAACTAAAAAAAAAAGCCTATTTTATTGAAACGAAACATTATGGCTGTTAGCATGGTTAGTATTTTAGGATGCAGGACCCTCCATAGGCACAATAAAATTCTCATATGTTTTAATTCATTTACGCATGCCTGTGCTTAATATGCTTTGTGACCATGCCTGCAATTAATATGATTTATGAGAAAAGAACATGTGCAATATTTTTTGGGTACAGTGATACTATTTTTCCACTCCTGTGAATGAAAGATTTAATGAAACAGCTCAAGGAAAATGGTTGGCAGTTAACATAGTAAGTTGAACTGACAGAACCATGAGTAAATTTTAGTGCAGTTAATGATATCCTCTTATCTGACCCTGACACATTTGCAGCATGTAATTTACAGAAGCTCTGTCCAGGGAATCTTGACAAATGCTCCTAACGATGTCAGGGCAATGTTCCATTCTAACGTAAAACAGATGTGGGTCAGATACCCTCATTCATCACTAACACTGAAAATTTCAAACTCCTTCCGAGATGAATGGCATTACCTGCTGTTAACTCTCTTCACTGTAGAGAAATCTCTCAAAAAACAAGATATTGCACAAGGAAGAACACAAAAAGGATTGTTATCATGCATTATAATGAGAGATTTTAGAGGATTAATTAAAGTTAATTAGCTACATGGACCTATACCTATAGGATCCTAGAACAATGTTGCTGATTCATTTTCTATATATGAGTATTTCTACTGAATATAAGAAACCCGATAGAAAGCAATTTTTTGCCAAATGGCAAGAGCTGGCAACCACATACTTGGTTGATGAAAGTAAGAGCAGATGTACTGACTTTGAACATTGATCATCTGAGCCTCTGCATACTCATATCAAATGAGACCTCTTACTGATTTCACACCACCAGGTATCACTGTACCTACACTGGAATTAGAGAAGGTGCACTGGTGCACATTTAGGAAAATTAAGAGGATAACTTGATTCCTTCATGAAATACATTTTTACCTACAGAGGATTACCAATTTTCAAAACTTTATTATAGTCTGTCACAAAACTCATGTCTTTTTTAAAGTGCTACATCACCAAGTCCCAGAACTTGGTAACATCACTGAAATAATGCTAAGATCAGCTAATTCCTGAGCCCCTGGTCATGTGAAAATCAACCAAAGATGACTGAAAAGGTAAAACAAAGCTCAAAGATGAACATATATTCATAGTTTATATGAATAGATATCTATAAAATTCAACATCTCACAACTTTTTCAAACAGCCTTAGAGATTGGAGTCTCATGAGTTTAAATGCTCAACTATGGCAATATTACTTAATAGAATTCTTAACAAGCCTAAGTTCGGTATCAGGTTGCTCTTTGCCTGTGAACTCTCCTTCTCCCACCTTCTATTGAGCCCTAAACACAAAAGAAGGATTCCGGCCATTATGAACACTAGCCCAGCTGTCACTAGCTCAGCTCTCACACACCTTCCCTCAGCAACTGGGATATATGGATTTGTTATGCCTGAAAGCAAAACAAACCAAAAGAGAAAAGTTAAGGTGGACATTCAAAAACTTACAGTCACCTGTTTATTGATCCTGCTATATTAACATACTTAGTACATATGTTATATTATCTATAAATGTATATTTATATAAAAAATAGAATATTTTGTATGAATATTAGTATATTTACAAAAGAAATAATACATGTTGTTATTTTTACACAGTAACAATTACAAAACTATTGAATCTCATCTATTTTACTCACAGAAACAAAAAATAATCAACCCCATTGGCTGAACTTCTGTTTTTAAATTTAAAAAAAAGAAAAAAAAAAGAAAAAAAAAAACTCGTGTTCATGAAAATTATATCATGTGAATTAATTTTCTTACTCACAAAGAAATCCATGCCCTGTCTCGTGTTCTTGGGTCATTAAGCAAAGAACTCTCAAAGCCAAGTGCATTGTGCCAAAGATCATGAGCTTCTCATTGCTGTGGGACTTGAACCCAAATGAAATGTTTCAGAAGGTATAGGGAAAAGTATAATGAATTAAAAGTTGCTTTTTTTCACTGCTCTTGTCCCTCTTAATGAGGGAATGAAAATTTTTAGCCCTTGGTTCCTGTGTGTCCCTTAAAAACAGAGTTAACAAGACAAAATGAACATATCTAACTGATTCGACAGCTGCCATCAGTTCCATACTTCAGGTTAATGAAAACCAAGTGCTCTCAAATACTTAAGACAAGCCCATTGCCTAAGATCTACCTTACCAAAAGCAGTTACAGGGTAACTCTTAAACTCAGGCAGTGAAATGTTTTGACAGTAGAAGAAAGAAACCTTGAAACAGCTTGCATCTTTACTACTGTTCATGGAAAAGTTTGGGATTTTCTTATCAAGATTATTCCTGAGCTCCAGGTAATGGCATGAAACAGCAAACTTTGTTAAAGACTGTTATGATCTCCTACACAGCCCATTCAATATTTAATCCACTTCCCATTTTAAAACTGCAGCCTTTAAAGCTACAGGTTTGATTCAGTTGTGGGGGAAGAAGGCAAGGGAGAGGAAAGAGTAGATCTGAGTTTTCTAGAGGGCAAGGAGGAAAAAAAATATGCGTAGCAGGAGACAGGTTACACACGTTTGTCCTTTTCCCAGTAAAACCTTAACACTGCAGTACTGTTTAAGCCTGGATAATCCTACAGGTTAAATATCCTACAGGTTCAATAGAGGAAGCACATGGCCTTGTGGGCAGCAAGCCAAGAGGAGTATTGCTGCTCCACCTGAATCCACAGCAGCCAGAACAGCACTCTCCAAAACCAGCAAACTGCCTGACCTGGTGTAGGGCAAACTCTGCTGCTCTGACACTAATAAAAAGCACATGCCGAGGTCAGGGAATGCCGATGTACACCGGAAAAGCCTTTTTCCTTATCTTAAATGAAGCAGTTCATAATACTGATATCCTGCCTTTAAAACAATCTGCTCTTTACTAAGACCATTCACCTGCAGTTGTGAGACAAGTGTTTCTGCAGTCACTGTTCTGCTTCACAGCAAAAAGCCAGCAATGGCCACTAATCATAAAGTGCCATGCCAATCCAAAAGCATGCCTAAGTCCTGTATACATATATTAATGTCCAGATATGCTACCTCCTCATAATTATGAGTTAACAAACATTTGTTAAAAGAAAATTCACTGAGCAACTAAAACCTAATTTGAAAAGGAAATACAATATTCCCATAAATGTATGCATGACAGGCAAGAAGCTGCATAATAGGCATAGAAAACATAAAAATATGCAATTTACATATATTACACACTAATAATCTCTTTTCTGACATTATATTTAAAGAGCTCTGGCTGAGATGGCATGCTTACAGTAGAGTTGCTTTTTCATGAAATACAAACAAGGACACTCCAGGCTGCCAGCTCCCCAAGACATTAATCCCTGACTTTTTCCAGCAAAAGTCAACCCGTTGCATGCCTGCAAGACAGAGGTTCTCTCACCACATCCAGGAATTAATGAATAAACCAGATGAGCAAGGAGAATAATCAGTCATCTGAAGGATATCTGCAGATCTTGTCTTGATGTTAAAAAGTGCCAAGTATTAAACAAGGTGGAACTCTTTCTGTTCTCTTATATTTTTAAACAAGATCAACAACTTTTCAACACCCAGCTTGCAAGACAGGTATGTAATGGAGCATTCTGCTTCCTAGAACTGAGAAATACCGTCCCCTCTCACCCCAAAATTCAAGGCTAACACAATAAAAATAAAATTACATCACCCTAGGTGTCCCTGCTTGTCCTCCGCCTTCACCAGTGCTTGCCTTAAACACCATACTTGTCCATCATATTCAAGAAAAAAGTTAAATGGAACCATTCTACATAGAAAATAACGCTTCCCTGGGGTCTGTGTGTCAGACCCTCATTTGTAATAAATCGATGCCAAAGAGGAGAAAGAGGTTTAAGTCTGCTAAGAATACGATCCTGTGAATCTTAGTATTAGATTTTGTTCTGTACGTTCTAAGGGTGCTTTTTTACATCACAAAATATTATCTGGGCTTCAGACAAAGCCCCCCTTCCCCATCCCCACTACAGTCACCACAAATTCAGCTTCAGACTCAGTTTGTCAGGAGCACTTGCCTGCGAGAGACACATGGATGGGTGGAAACATTATGTTAATTGCTCACATACCCAGATTTATTGTGGTCAAAAATGCACTGGCTAGTAAATAGACCCTCTTTCTTTCTCATCTAAATTCCACACACACAGGCAGGGCAGTGCAACATGCCCACTCAGCAGGAAAACTCCTGTTTCCCTTTTTCATGAAACCCCAAATGCAGAGCTGGCTTTCGACTTTACCTTACCTCAGGGTCTGTTTCAGCCCCTCAGGAAGAGCCCTGAGGAAGCATGGAGAGGGGATGCACAGTGACACACCCCAAAACTAAGGGATATTTCACACACCAACATTGTGACCAGCAGCTGAGGCTCCCTTGGGCATGAGGAGTTTCACTGGTTTGCTACAGTCCCACAATAATTTACATGTTTGAGGCTGTATCACTCCTTTATATAAACATGAAGTCTGAATGTGTCACTTTATACATCTCTACATTTTATATATGTCTCTAACTCATTGTTTAGGCACCAAAACTGATATAGAGGAGCTGCAGGTAACGTCACATGAATTTACGTCTGGGATTTTCATTTGTTTGTTCGATGGGAAGATTTCTCACATCTGTTGAAGGTAATCATTCAGTTGCCAAGAAGTCATTCCAAATCGAAACGGATATAAGTAATCTCCCCTATGATGTCATGATGTCAGCTTTAGAGGGAACAGCATCCCCCTAAACCTGTTGGTAGAGCTGCTGGACACAGCCAGAAGCGCTAAACACTGGGTTAGAAAAAGGTTTTTAAAGTCTAAGGAAAAAAAAAAGCAACAAAAACCAACAGAAGCCTCCTAGTAGTCCTAGTATAAAGACAGGGCTGGGTGTAAAAAAGCACAGAATCTCCTTTTGATTACATCAAACCTCAAATCAGCAAGACTTTGGCAGGAGGAGACCTGGCCTCACATTTTTGTCCCATTTTGCCCAGCCATCACAAGATTTCTTTATTGTTGTGCTCCACTTCTGAGTCACAGACAATAAAAGCTTTGTGAAAGGGGAAGAAAAAAGATCACATTTTCCATAGCCAAAACCAACACACATTTAAACTGACACTAACAACCACTTTTTATGGATTAATATTGAAAACCAGATTGATAATTATGTCAAAAATGTGGAAGCCTTGCACATCATGAAACTAGCCATTAAAAAGAAAAAGAAACAACTGAAATAATGTCATTGATTTTGTTGGAGTTTACATTTAGAAATCAGAATTCTTTCAAAGAAAATCTATTCAAGTCTTGTTGGAAGTACATCCGTTTGTTTTTCTGTTGGTATTTTTTTCCTGAGGTTTCAAGCCATAAAGTTTTGTACCCCACTCTATGCTATAGGAATCTGTGAATCTTAATTACATTTACCCTTACAAAAAAGGGTTTATGAACTTTTGCCTTTGGGCAAAAATGTTTATTTCATTGCCTTTGTTATTCATTCTTTTCAACTCCAGTGCCTTTGAACTTTTCAGCTGCACAGAGTTATCACCGTTGCACAGGAACCAGGAACTGCACTCCCGAGATGCAAACCACAAGTTGAAGAAAACGAAGGAGGCAAAGATATACGAGTCGTTATTTTGGCCACCCTTTGTGCCATTAAAATCTCATTTTCTGCCTATTAGAATGCCCTCTCCCTGCTTAGGCAGTGGTGATAGTCAGTGATTAGTGTGTAATTGAGTATAATTGTCTTTTCACTTTTCATTTGTGTCATTCTGAGCTTCTCTCTGTTTTTCTAACCACTGAGAGGAAAAAAGGGTAGAAAGAAGATAAAGCTGTTAAAACTCTCACTTTCAGCCCTGAAGAGATTCCTGATTGTAATTATAGATTGCATCCTCTTTTTGACTCCTCAGAATTTAGTGGACATCTCTTTCTAAGCACCTGGGCAAAGCTCTTGCTAATAAAACAAACTACTATCTATTCAAGCTTTAACTAATAATGTCAGCTTCAGACAGAAACTGTGTGTAGGAAAATTTAACCAATCTTTTGACACTCAATTATCAAGGCAATTTATTAACATGATTTCCTTAAAAGAGCTCACGCAAATTAGAAAAACAATTATGGTATTCATGCATTTATATATTGCCAAAGAGCAGTAATACTCCTAATTTATGTATTTATAACTCAATTATAGCTCATCTCAATACACATTTCTCAGTCCTTGGAACTATCTTCATACAGCTTGCCCATAATTTTCCTGGACCACTTGGTAAAACCTTGATGAGGTTATTTTAAAGATACGTTTTATCCATAGAAAAAATACAAGATCTATTTTCTGTGCCCAGCCATAGATCTTCAGGAGAAGAGCAGAACATTACAGATTCTTGACAGCTGAATGCAAACATGAAGTCTGCATGATTCCATCATAAATCAGTTGAAATTAAATATAAGCTATGACTCTTCATTCAGCCAGTAGGAGAAAAAAATTAAAAAAAAAAAAGGAAACTAGCAAACTGAAATCATGTGGCTTATATAAAGAATACATTATGGTTTAAATTTGGCAATTCATTATACTGTGGCCTGAGGGAATAGACTCTTTGGTTCTGGTATACAGCAAATCCTCTGTCTGAAAACACAGGACTGACCTGAGGTGAGAGGCCATTGCCAATGGCAGGGTTCATGGGATTGGAGGGCCCGGATGGAGGCACAAAGCTGTCTGTATAGCTGGAAAATCCATGCCTGGTGCTGGGGAGGCAGTAGGCAGAGCTGCTCTCTGGGTTCGAAGGGAGGCTGCTTTGGTGAACAGTGCTTGGAGGGAGAGGCTGAGGTCTATGGACGGTACTGCTTGGATCAGACACGGCTGGAAGCAGAAGTAACATGTTGATATGTTTTCCTCCTTTATTTCTGGCATAATAAGTTCATTATGTGAAGCTCAGCTTAAGAGAACTGCATCATAATCTGCATCGAAATACTGGTTAAGTAGAAAAGTAAATCTAAAATATAGCTGGATATTTAACTGGCCTGTGAGTTTACACAAAAATTCTTAAACAGACTGTAAATATCATAACAACAGACATGTGGTTTTCAGACAACCCTTAGTGAGCACATATTTTCAGAATATTTTTTATATACATCTATATATAAAAATAAAGGAAAATATTTATTTACTTAAAAGACTGGTAACAGGCTTTCCCCTCCTGGTCACAGCTCAGAAATCCCACCATGGTTTGTATCAAGCCTACCAGTCGATGGGAGAAGCCCTGGGCTTTGAAAAATTCCCTCAATTAGAACATCCACCAAGATCTGGGATCCAAATCTCAAGGAGGAAGCAATAAGACCACATAACTTATTTTATAAAATCTCACCCATAAGGTTTTTATTTAATAGTAAAATCAAACAAAGCCTAGATTTGAGGGTCTGTTCCGTCCCACTCAAATCCATAAAAGTTCACAGAATTTCTGATAACATTAAGAAAAAAATTTTACTCTACTGAGACTGGCTGCAGTCTGATGTGAAACAAGATGGTCTGAATAGCTGTTTTTTACACCATCAGATAAACATTCAGAGTATGTACAGAAGTTCCAATGCTCCATCACTGATAGTCACAACAAAGACAGAGTGCACCTGCCTCCTTCTACACCATGCCAGACACTTCCAGCAAAGCAGGCCAATGCAGTGGCAGGACAGGGATGAGAGTCCATCACTTTACCAAAGATGCTCATGTGCTGGGCAAGAGGTGACTATTTCTCTGGAGGGCACCCTTCACATAGAACCACCCTTATCTTGCAGTAAAAAAAAAAATCTGAGTTCTTACATGTTTAAAATAAGGAGGCTTGCAGGGTCCTCCCTGAGTCAGACCCCAAATTAGCCAACACATTAGAAAAGAAAATATTTCTACAATGGATGAGCACAGGAAGCCCCCAATAACACTATTTTACCAAGTGCCTGTGGGCTACTGTACCTTGCGGTATGGAGGTGGGTTGGTAGGAGGGCTCAGAGAGCTGGTAGGTCGGCAAAGTTGGCATGGCACTGGGTGGGAACCCTCCAGGGATCAGATGGTTGAAAGCCATCAGTTGGTTGGCTCCTGCCTGTTTCCTCCATCTGGCACGACGATTACTAAACCAGACCTGCAAATGTTTTAAATATGAACATTTGATTTTTGCACATTTAATACAGATGTATCAGAAATAACGACGTTGTATTTCAAACACACTCAGTGTCCCAGATGAGAGATGCAGAAGATGCACACTGAACTCAGTGCTCCTAGACAAGAAAGGTGCCCTAGGCACACATTTCCACGGTCCAACAGATGCAACACAGGCATTCTAATCCCTAGTTTCCTCTCAAATACAGCCTCTCCTGAGAAAAAAGCTGGCTATTCTTTTAAGATTTAGTGCTTTTAATCGCTATCATTACTGTGCCGGATTTAATGAGAAAGGAGAAACCTCTCCATTTAATCAAAGTGCCAGCCAAAGCTATTTAGTCTGCACTGTATTATCTTCAATTTGCTGACAAGTTAGTGGCATCACTTAATGCACGGTTAGAAGGTGCACATACTTATATATTGGGAAACTGTATTGCCCTAAGGACCAACAGAACTTTAAGCTTTTCGTTAGAAAAATACAAGCCTGATGTACAAAACACACAAATCCCTCGCAGGAAGTTTTCATGTGCTCACATATGTACAAAACATCTCTTCATAAACTTACAATAGTAGGTCTGAACTTCAGTACTAGATTAGCATTTCAGAACCACTTTAAAATCCGTTCCCAGGACAGCACACCAACCAGATGGAGTTTGGATTTGTGGGATATTTTAGCTATAAATCTGCTTTTCTTCACGTCATTCTCAGTTCATGCTTTAAGTTTTCCAAATCTTGGATGGTTCTTACTACATCCAAGATAGGAAGAGGCAAGATGTCACAAATGCAGACATAATAGGAGTTGCAAAACACATTTGTTAATTTTGATATTATAGCTATTCCACACATCACAAATTGGAAGGGCAAGGAGTCAGTGCAGGGGTGCCTGTAGCAGGGTGCAGGCACACTGCCTTGTTGCAGGGTCAGAGCAGGCTCCTGATTACAGCTCTCAGCTCCGTGGTGGAGCACTGAGGGAAAGAATGGTTGGTTAATGTAACAGAGGCTGCACACATTTGTAAACAAGCAGCCAGTTGCTCACAGCCCTACAGCCTGAAGCAGCTGTGGTGCTCATCTCTAGATACAATCAATTAGATAAGACCTCAACTGAGTGTTAACATCTAATAAAGTAGATCTGCACAGCCTATAAAGCAGCCTTGCCTGAAAGCCACTGAGGCATGTTAGCTGATGAGACACATATAAATGTATTTGTATAAGTAAGGTGGAGATCAGATCTGTCACCCTTCCTGCAAGCAGCCCTTGCTGGCTTGTAAATCAGGCATTACAGACTGGGATTCTAAGTGTAACACCATTTATAAACCATGAATGGCCCTCACATAAGAGGGTAATGACATTTTGGGCTACACTGTGGGCTTCTCCTCTGCTTACTATTTCATGACAGGAGTGGTGGGACTCACTGGGCCATCTGGTTTCTGACATAGGCCATCTGTCACCATGTAGTTTGCTCTGACTTCATCCTCTTTTCAGAATGAGATGCTCAGTTCACACAGCTGCCTCCTGCTTTGGCCGCAATGTCTACTCCTCAATTATACACTCCCACTCCAGTTTAAGATCTAGGACAGAGGGATAGGCGGAGCCTCTGTTCTATGTCACAAATCCCTCTCTTGGTTTTTTGCGGTACATACAACCCCCTCTCTGTCTCCACACGAACCATTTCTGAAAGCAGCTGGCAGGGACAAGGCACCAGGGTGGAGAGGCAAAACCTGCAACGAGCAGTAGTTGAGGAGGTGTCTAGATTCAACCTGTAGAGCAAGAGAGAGACCTTGCTAAAGATCCAAAGAACACTTAGGAAGGATAATGGAGGTCAAAGAGTGATCAGAGAACAGCAAATGATTGTTGTAATTAGCTGACCCAGGTCATTAACTACAGCTTCTTCCTTGACACTCTCTTCTTCAGGTCAAGAGGGTTATCTAGCGATCTCCAAGTGCTTTGGGAACATGAACTGAACTACACTATGTGAATGGATTTCACTCAGGAAAGTGAGGTAACAAGATTTTGTTTCCTCTACAGATAAGCATTTGCCTTCAAACTCCAGATCTTTATTTAAATGAGTCAGATCCCAAACTTTAATTCAGTGGTAAGCAATTTACATAAATACTAAGTTTTATATTTTTATTTACAGACAGATTTTTGGCTCATTTTATAGACTTGCATTTTTTCCAGAACTGCAGCTACGTATCAGACACCCCTGAAAGGGACACACTCAATAGTACCAAAAAGTCTCCAGCAGCCACACAATGAACATCCTTGCGCAGAGCTTTGTTGCCACCTGGAGCCCCGTTATATTAAGTGGGACTCTGCAGGGGTGCAGAAACTTGCCTGGGCTGTGCAGAAACAAGGCTGTGTATTGCCACCTCAGTCCTGGGTGATTGGGATGAGCTAAATGGGTGCCACTTGACAGACACCCATGTCACATGGCACTGGCACAGTCCTCTGGCACTGGCCTCTTGCTTTTCCCAGGTGGCAGAAAGGCAGCTGGCACTGGACTAGCACCAGAGTTATTCCAAAATTAGTTCACCGAAACCCCTTGAACAAGTTCAAAACTGCAGGGGAAGTCTTATGGCCGCTAATACCACACAAGTTCATCACTATGGAATGGTAGAGGCACATAAGAAAACAAAAACAGGCACCAAATCAAGAAAAAGTTACAAAAACCTAAATAACTCAAACCTAAAAAACTCAAACCTAAATATTTTATTTACATTTTATGTAATGCTTATTAAAATTAGTCAAATCCCAAGCTTTATTCAGAAGCAGTTATATGCTATGTTAACTGAAATTATTGGGGTTTTTAATCATAATATATCCCTTAGACTACAGTCAGCTGGCTTGACCTATTCTCAAGACTCCAGAATTTTTTTCATTTCTTAAATCCTCATGTGTCATGAAAAATCCATGTGCACTACTACCACTAAAGAAATCTTGAAAAGCTTTGCTGATCTCAAGCCAAGACTTAAAAATAAATCCAGTCACTACAAGCCAGTGTGTCTGCTTAGAAACATATTGTAAACACCTGGGGAAATATTTTCTTTTGCTTGTACATTTCCAATATGATTTAAATACCGTGTCCCCTTATGTGCAACAGATTTCAACTTCCACCAACATGACAAAATCCTCATCTTATGAGTGGCCTTTTCAAATCTAGCAGGTCCCCATAGGATGATCCTGTTCTCCCACAACCTCCTTTTGAGAGGCACACAATCATCACCTTGCTGCAGGGATGCTTCCAGTACAAAGCAGCCCCTGGAGGAGATCCCAAGTGTCATCCTGTGAGAAAGCGCCACCCTGCAGTGGGCACAACAGAAATCAAATTCTAAACTATCTAAACATGAACAGAGGAAACATGGCTTGGCTGAGGCACCCGAGCATTCAAAAACTAGGTCTGCACAGAAGCCAAGTCACACTCACTGTAGGGAGGCTTGGACTCCTCGGTTCCTATGTCACTTTCAAAGATGGAATGTAAATTATCCGGATAATTTGGGAACAAACTTGAATCCCAATGTCTGGCCAAAATTTATATCTCAAAAATAGAACTGAAGATGAAATATAGAACAAAAAGGGGAATAAAGTAGCCCTTTAAGTACTAGAAGCTCCAGTTTTTCAAGCACCTGGGACTGGACTGACCAAAAAAGAAATCACTTTGTGACAGAATATAAAAACTGTATCCTGCACCAATGTAGAATGGATAAGGTGAACTAATAGGTTTCTTCCATCTCTATTTCCTGATATTTAGATCCTGCTTCTTATTATCATTTTTTCTTAAAGTAGTTTGCAAGTGATCATGCCAATATCTTATTTTGTTGATCTCAACAGGATATTCTTCAGAAGATGCATTTATTCACTTGGGAACACACTAGTGTAATTAACCTTGACATTTCGACAGCCTGATCATAAACACAGAGTGCTCTATGTGCTTTTAAGGCAAAAAGATCTCTGATTCAACAGGGCAAAACATTCAAGATGTGTATGTTGCAAAAAAAACATGGATATTTTGTTATACAAAGTCCTGACCATTGCAAGCACGACTGCCAGAAACACACAAAGTCAAAAGACTGATGTATTGTTAACGGCACTTCTAATTTTAGATGGATTTTAGATAGGGGGAGGAAGGGGTTGGTTTGGTTTTTGCTCATGATATTTTTCATGGTAACTGCCTCCCTCACCCTACTATTCCTCACCTCTCCCTTCGCGCAAAATTCACATGTTCGAAACAAAGTCTGACCATCCTGGAAGCCAGAGTCCTTGGCGGATATTCCACCAGGGAAAGAATGTGGGCTGTGCCAGAAGCAGCAGAGGTGCCTTGAGAAGAGGGGAGGCTGAAGAAGGAAACTGCAAATAAAGCTAAGCTGCACCAGCCCAGGCAGAGCTGACTCTGTCACCTTTGCAAAACATGGCAATGTGAATACTGCAGACATATCAGTGTCTGCTCCTGCAGCCCCTACAGATGCCAGACCTTGTTTACTTCTGCAGCCCTTTGAGGATGTGCACAGGAATAAGTTTTTTATCCTCCCTTTTCTTTTTTTTCGCAGTAGGGTGAGTTTCCATCCTGGCTCACCATGGTATCAGTACGATGAGCTGCAGGGAGAGCACTGCCAGGGACCAGCCATAGGATGAAGAAAGAGTAGAAACAGAATTGCTTTTTAGCACAACTACTTGAAAAATCAGCTTGACTGTGACATCTGCACACCCCCAGCCTCACAGGAATAAGGTCCACCATGTACAGACGCACACCATGTTCCCTCACAGCATCCCAAAGCTGCGCCCAAAGCCTGCTGAGAGCAACCTGCCATGGCCACCAGCGGGAATGTCACAATGCTGAGGGCTCCCTGCCTGCCGAAGCCTGCTCTTTATGGGGATGGAAAGTGATGCTGTTTAGGATACTGCAAGTTATCGACATGCTAGAAACCAGAGTTCTTTCAAAACATATCGGGGCGGGGGGGGAATAAAAGGGAAAAACATACCAAACAAAACAAAAACAAAGAAAAAACAAAACACACAGAAAACAACAACAACAACAACAAAAAAGCAAAGAAAGTCAAAATGAAACCCAACACACCACAAACAAAATAAAACAAAAAACGAACACAGACCAAAAAGCCACTAGACTGTGCCAAAGGGAATAGGGACTCCAACCACCTCCCAGTGTGATCCAACATACTTCAATCTCTTAAGTTTCTTTAAGAAGACTTTGACTCGGTCCTACAAAAATACTTCTAAAAAACTGCAGCTGAATAGTTCTGAAAATTATTGAGTAATAAGCAAATTGAACTGTGTATTTTTAAGTTAAAGTGACTCTAATTACAGCCCTTAGGCAGCAGGGACCAGAAAGAGACAATCAAAATCACATCTCTCTTTTTCTTTATATTTAAAAATGACCTCTTGGGCCAGCATATGAATGCAGTTGGTTAATTTAACCATAAGAATTTCCCCTTTACAGAGAAGAGGGGACCTACAATCTCAGGGTTATCTACTGCAAGGATGCACACAGCATTTTCTTTCTTTAGCCTTTTTATGATGCAAGAGGTTCAGTCTCTAGAAAAGGCATCAGAAATTCTCCATAAACCACATCAAGAATAACTGTAAAGATCTGATGAAAGGTCTTAAATGTTCTTGAATCCATCCTACATTCCTTTGCCCCATCTTCCCATAGGATTGGGCAGTTCAGTGTACAGGCTCAAACCATTTCAGTGGAGCTGAGAGCAAGTTAAGACTTTTTTTTGGCACAGATTCCCCCTCCCCAGTGATTTCTCAGGGAGTGCTTTTCACTGTTTTCTACTGAGAAGAGACTATTAAAGCGGATCAATGGGACTTCAGAGTCTTTAAATCTTACTACAAGCTCAAGAGTCATAACTTCTCTCACCTTTCCCCTCACACCTCTCCAAACTCTTTCCCTCCCTGTACCACAGTGAAGCAAAGAAAATAATATGCAAGCAGAATAACACTTAAAATATATTTTTTAAATCATTTTTCTTCTAGCTACGCAAGACTTCTGAGCTCTTGGGACTTATTTGTTGAGGTTATAATAAGGTTTTTACAATAGCTTACAAGCTGATTACAAGTTTGACATGGGAACATTCAATTCCATGTTAGTAGACCAGAGAGATCTGTCTAAATTTTCAGACATGCTCTGTTGATAAACAACTTCTTTTTTTTTTTTTTTATGTTTTCAAGCAAATCAGTTTAAAACTGGGATTTAGCTAAGAAGAAACTCTTCAGGGTGGGAAATAGTCATGATTCAGAATTCTTCCTGACTTGTCATACTTTTTCACCATTATTCATGGACGAAAAAGAATCCAAATAAATTTTTCCCATTGCATTTTGGAGTTAAACAGGGTGGCCATGCGCCAGCTGCTTCTCACAGCAGGGCCTCCTGCCCCAAGGATCCATACAGCTGCGGCACTCCTTAACATGGTCCAAGACACAAGTCTCATGTACCATATTTCTGGCAATTTGGGATGCCTGCCACCAACACACAGTCCCAAAAGATTTGCCTGCATGGCCAGCCCCCATTGGCCAAGGCAGGCTCCTGGCCAGCCACAGGACAAACCTGAACCTTATTGAAAAAGCCTTTGCCAAAAGATTGACGTAAACGCTCCCCACCATCAACCTGAAACAGGCCCCAAGCTGCTGCCAAAGCTTGCCCAGGTCCAAAAACAAGCCTGATGTGGAAATCAAAGGTGGCCAGAAAAGATACTACCCACTTCATTCCGGATGCACCATTTGTTACAGAAACCATAATTCCACAGCTCTGAAGCTCAGAAAGAGCCTTTGATCTACACCGGAGTTAAATTCACTTTTCAAACTTGCCTTCAGATTGTCAGTAAAAGCAGGCCATGGACCTTAAGGACCTGCACTGCAACATAATTATGGTTTTAATGAAGTTTTAAACTGGACAGGTAAAACACTGCAAGGTTGCAATTTTTATTAAAAATACACAAATCTTTAACTTCACATTCCCAGAGTATTACTATTTTTTTATTTTTAAATGAAAGGTCCTCCTTTGGAACTGTGCTTATCTTTCTGAATTTTATCTGATAAATGCACAAGACCAAAGAACTCTTCCCTTTCTTCTGCATCTAACGTGCAGAGAAGAGCAAGTGCCTTTGGAAGAGGCAACAGAAGAAGTTGTCCTGGCTCCACATCACATCTAGGTTCAAACACTGGGAGAAAGGACTCAACAGTCCTTGAGTGGAAAGGTGCTGCAGGAGGAATTCCAGGGAGCAATTTAACTCTTTGTAACACCCAGTGTTGAAATATTTGCAATGATTATAGTTACACATCTTGTGACTGTTACAATGTGGAGTTTGTTGGACCATTTCTTTCCCCAAAAGCCCTTCGCGTTCCCATGATTAGGTACACAAATAACATTCACAGCATAAAGTCTGTTTTCAGCTGCTTGTAGCTTTCAAAATATTCCCCTTAGGGGCTGACATGTTCTAAGCTTGATCCCAGACCAGAGGCAAGTTTTTTTCCCCACCTCCAAGCAACCAGGTTAGAAACATGCATTTGGTTACCCTTTAGCAGTGGGAAAGTGACAAAAAACATAGTTCAGTGGTTTAAGACTCTTCCTTTCAGGAGAGTAATAGATGGCCTCAGGGAATAGAAGGGAAGGGGAAGCATGGGGGTGGCAGGGTAGAGAAAACAAAACATGAGATGCAAGTGCTACACAGAGGGACTGAGGGAATAGCAAGGTTGATCCAGTTATAATCAACTAAATAACTACCCAGACAATATAAAACAACTCTACAAAATTGGACCTTACAGCTCCAAAGGAAAAAAAATAAATAAATTTTTGGGCTTAGTTGGATTCAGGCTGCAAGAGCCAGCTCTTTTAGATTATGCTTTATTGGGAAGCAGTCAAAGAGATCTTTGTGTATATATCCATATAAAATTTGGTATCTCTGATCTCTGTCATACTGTTACTAAAAAAGAAGTGTGACTAAGAAAGCTTGAATGCTGCTTCAGTATGGCTATCCAGCCCTCTCAGCCTCAAGTCTCTCAGGGTTATTTTCTTTTCACAGGTCGTCTTTTATTTCATGCCCATCATACGTGGCTATTTTAAGGGGCTATAGAGAGGTGCTGAATGCTGATAAGGCAAATCCTGTATCCCTTAATCCACTGCTAAATCATTCTGCCAGCCTTCAAGGGTACCAGACAGATGGAGTGCACTAGGAAACTGCCCACAGGCTGGTTACTTCAACCCCAGCTCATCTTTAATCCAGAAAGGTTTTGTTCTGGTATTTTAATCATTGATTGACTGGGAACTCTCTTCCATGCTGGGTTAGGTAAAATATCCGTGCCAGAGGTACTGGGGAATTCGTAAGGCTGTAGATCATACGAGTGGTGTGAGACAGGATGCGTCTCGAGGGAACCAAGGAAGCCATGAGGAATGTAAGAAGTCACAGGGTTAAAGCCACATTAAGACAGCTGTTATGTTAATGAGAGTTCTGCTTTTCTTCTAGCTGTGGGTCATTGATTTAGGAAAACATGAACAAGGTCTTTTTCATTTTATCGTATTTTTCCACTGAAGCTAACATAGACCAAAACATCATCTCCTAGATCCCATTCGTCTTGCTAACAACACTTGTGAAGAAAGTTATCTTTATTATAATTGTGTGCAAATGATTCCCGGGGCTTGATTTGGTCTTACCTGGCCCAAGTCTATATATGAAGCTGTTTTGCAAGCATTTCACTTAGTAAACATGTTGAGAAAGGAGTCATGCACAATGGAGTTTGCCTTCCAGACAAATTCATCCACACATCTGATTTTCTCCCACAGTCATAACAAACACTTACAAGAAATGTGGCTTGAAGTCTTCTGCAAAAACATTTAGCAGGTAAAACTCAAAAAGTCTGGACCTTTCAAGACAGATGCTCAGTAATACAGCCATGCTGCAATAGGTGTGATTGTCTTAAAAAGTCAGAGGGGTGTTTTGTATAGCTTATTTCAGTTTGCACAGCCTGAATGCCTCAGGCTGAATTTTAAAGGTCAAAACATAATAGAGTTTCACCAAAAAAACCAAATTCACCTGTATCCTTGGCTAGACCACAAGTCACCACTCATTTCTCTTCCTTTGTTAGATCACAGGCTTCAACATTTTGCTTGTCACCCAACCACACATTTGCTTAGTAACACTTGCAACTCAGACTGATTTAAACAGGGTGTACTTTTCCCAACAATTCATAGATGTCAAATGGTGAAAGAGCAGCAGAAGATTCTGCCTGCAGTATTAAATTTTCACAGGATGTGTTTCTTTGATATGAAACAGGATAAGTCCTAATCAAAACTTGAACTCTGGGGTACAGTTAATCCAGGATAATTTGGCTGCTATTTTCCCCATTTTAGACAGCTAAAAATCCAGGTTCATGCTTTTTTAAAAAATTTAAATAAACTCCATGTTACTGCTCTGGTACATTAGCTTGTTTTAGACAATCCAGGTCTACAAGAGGCTGTGAAGACTTAGAAGTTATTTGAGCATTTATTTTCTTTTGAATTAAACTGAGAGTGGGGATAAAAGAGCTATTACAGAGTTTATACCAAGTCAACTTCAAAATCTAACCTAAAAGTGAACCATAGCCACCTTGCTCACTTGCATGGCTCTGTAGACACATTATCCTTCAAAAAATGTTCTTCTCTCTTTTTTTAATGCCTGGAAGACCCAGACAACAACAGATGAAATCAGTTAAGCAACCATAAACCAGCACAACAGCTGACCTGATTACATGCAGAGTGCTGTCAAACGCATAAAACAAACAAATGGGGATATCAGACCTTCCTCTTCTTCAAAGATTCTGTATTATATTCATGGTAGGTATGGAACAATTAATGCAGAAGACACAGAAGTTTTTTCAAAGCAGTTCTCTTAAACAATTGTAAAACCAACGTCCACGTACAGATGTAAAATCCCTACAGCTGTAAACAATATTGTTTCACATTTTCCTTCTACTCCAGAGCAGGATCATGTAAGAATATAAGAGGACTCACATGCTCACAGAAAAGGAAACTCCTTTCATTAGGCAGCTTGTAAATACATACCTGGACACGAGCCTCTGTGAGTTTGGCTCTTTGCGCAAGTTCTTCCCTCGTGTAAATGTCAGGGTAGTGTGTCCTCTCAAAAGCTCTTTCCAGCTCTTCCAGTTGTTCTGCTGTGAAGGTTGTCCTGCTGCGACGCTGCTTTCTTTTTAAAGGCAAATCTGGTTCAGAATCAATGTCAGAGCCTTCATCAGACTGAGTTGCTGATGCTCAAAAAAAAAAAAGAAAGGCAAAAATTAGCTTTATTTAAGGAGAAAGGATGGCAAAATATTGAATCAATCAATGACATCCTTTCATACGGAGGCTGTCTTGGACCAAAGGCCCCTCACACACCCTGAGTTAGAACTTGAGGAAAGTTGGCAAGAAACAAACCACATACAGCATGACCATGACCCAGGAAGGGGCTACCAACTCTTGCAATCAGCAGTTTATAGAGAAATTAACATGGAAACTCTCTCTGGATTTCACAGACTGGGAGACAGTGAGGTCACAGACAGGGCCAGCCAGACCCCGGCAGCATTACTTGTTTCCCCTGACAATCAAGTGAACTCCAGCTACAGCTGAACCCAGACCTATAACTGTGAAGGCAGCAGAGGCTCTTCCAGTACCCAATCACACTCACTTTCTCCAGCAAAGGGTAATGAACCAAAAAAGTAGACTTTCAAAGCCAATCTTCACTTGCATCAGCTGCTGTCCAGGCAACCAACATTCCTTCTTGCCTGAGTCTTCAAGAGAAACCACCTAAAGAGGGCAGACACTCCCCAGTGATGCTGTAATTTCTCGTTCAATGGAAATACAAGCATTCCTGCTACTACTTCAACAATGCCAAATAAATTATTGATATAGACATCGATTTAATATAATCCTTTTAATGTACTTTATTTGGAAGCAAACTGTTTCTCAAGATACAGCTAAAATACCCCACCATGTTCATTTCTAGCTATCTTATATTTCCAATTTCACTCAAGCTGTTTGAGCTAATAAATACACCTAATCTGTTAACTTAGAGCATGAGAAACACAAAGTGCTTTTTCAGACAATTCAGCTGAAAAGTTTAATAATTTCTGCACACCAAAAAAAAAAAAAAAAAATAAAAAATAATCAACAAAAAAAAAAAAAAAAAAAAAAAAAAAAAAAAAGAAAAAAAGAACAATTACTGCTAGACCAGTGGCTCTTTTGTGAAAGGTGTCTTTGTTTTCCAGACAGCATCAATATCTTGGACCCAGCATACACACACATAAGGAGAAACTCCAGTGGATCTCAGCACTAATATACTAAACAAACATCAACTCCCAGAGTCTCTTACTTGCAGTGAAGGTTTGTCCCAAGTAAGACTGGACTAAGAGGCTCTCTTTCTTGAGAACATTGTTCTCTAGAACGAAGAAGAATCACCACAAACATCCTATCCTAAACAGTTCAAGTTCAGTCTTTACTAAATAGGCAACCTAGAGTATCCCAAAATTAACATAATACGTAGTCTGAATTAGTGACAAATCCCAAATCTTCTCAGCCAGGGTCCCATGTGACAACTGCCTTCCTCAGCAACTGCCAAGTCACAACCCTCCAGGACGGCTCCATGCTGTCATTCAAGAACAAAAAGAAATATAGAGTATTTTAAATATAATTCCCCAATATCACTGTCAGATACAAACCACCCACCTTAAGCAGAACAGCTCTTACTGCTCAGCTAGGCTAGAGGAGGAGAGCACACCAGCCGCACTACCAGGGTCGCACTGGCTACCATGGCACTCTACCCTTACCTGGTACGGTGAGATCTGAAACAGAGTTCAGAAATGTCCCTTTTGGAGACAACTTCTCTGACAAAAGCTGCCTTTAATTGTGTACTATGAGTTTAAAACCAAAGGAAGTCAAACCCCAAGATGTCAGGAACTCTTTCAATGATCTTTCAGACTCCACACGTATGTGTAGAACTTCTTCAAACATTTATATATGCCTATAAAAAGCCAGCTTAAACTGTGCAATTTAAAGGAGATATTTATTGCTAAAATTCTGAAGTGAACTCCTTCACCAATTGAGTAGGAAGTATCAGGAGACATATCATTATCTTTTTTGAAATATTTTATAGAGACTTAGCAAAATCTTGGGATGTTTCCCTATGCTCTCATTCCTTTCTACAAGAGCATGTAGAACTAAAACCCTGACTTCATTTCATTTTCACTTTATATTTCATTAAGCAGTATATAAAAAGCACAAAGGTGAACCAATTAAAAAAAAAAACTCAACAGTATCTAGGAGTCCAGAACAATATGTGTAATCAAGGACAAGAATTTAAAGAGCAAGTAGCAAAATAAAGTGGGGAGAAAACGTATATCAAATGAAATTACTTTTATATCTATCTGCCTTCATTGGCATTACCTTTTGCCAGGCCTGGGTGCTATGTGCAGCTTTATTGAAAACATTGGCTTATTTTGTCTTATTTGCCCTCTGATATTAAAGTCAGACAAGTATAATCTCAAAGGAAAGCTACATGTCTGTACTACAAACGGTACTGTTTTTATTTCTTACAAAGTATTCTTAAATATTACAGTCATCAAAGAAGCTTTTATTCTTATTTTTTCCTATTAAAATGCCATTATTAGACTTTTGTATAGGTGAGAAGCCAATCAGAGTACTGGCTAAGCACAAAAACTGGATGTACCTCAGCCTTTAGACAAGCCATATATATTTTATATGTTCAATAGTCACGGGGCATTGCCCTCTCTCTAAGCAGTATCCCACTGACAGGTCTACTGACTTCCATGATATATAAAGATACTACTCAGCACACGGAAAGCTGGTGAGATTTTAGCCGGGTTATTTCTAGATCCATCACCTCCACAGACACAAAACATGCAAATCACTAACCTTTACATGTGTCCTAATGATCCTGATTTTCCAACTCCTCAAGTTATAAATAGAAGAAGGAGACTCACTGCCCTGAGAGATTCTCTGACTGGACTCCTTGAGATCACCAGAATCCCTCCTACTATACAGCACTACCAGTTGATGAGTCACAAAGAGTAATTTAAAAAGGAATTACAGAATTAAAGAGAAATAATTTGTCCCTTAACTGCTCATGACCTATCTGGTGGCCTAAGGAAATGCTGCATGCCAATTATCACCACAAATGCAAAACTGCACTGCCCAATGTCACAGGCATTCGGTCACCTGGAGTTCTGCAACCGTCCCTTTTCCAAACACTGTAAATAGACACATCGGGGCAAAAACTGAACAACAAAATGACACACAAGAGGTCATTCTGTGGGCTGTTCTTCCTCTCAGCAAGACATTTCATTTGAATAATTAAATAACAATAACATGACAACCATTTAAAGCCCATGCATTAGGGCTGCAACACAGTGCACCTGACAGAGGCAGGCAGAGAGGTTATCATGGAGAGGTTATCCTCCTGTGAAGGTTATCAACACAGTAGGGGGCAATTTCTCTGGCAGCTCTTCACACACAGTAAGATTTCTTAATAACATATTACACAGCCTCTTCCTCCTAGTGTAACAGCCAGAATGAATCCTGTCTGGCCACGGACCTCACTAAAATAAGGCCAATTAAAAAAAATTTAAAATAGCAAAGGCCAGGGAGGGTTCTAGTAGCGGTTTATTAACCAGCTAACCTCCACACATCCATCTTCTCAGCTCTTTCTTTAAGCAAGATTAATTTCACAGTCTCCCCTTTGTGCCACCACAGCTCTGGAGCTCCGCAGGGTGTTCATTCTGCTGGGCTTGGGGCTTATTGAGGTGTTCATTCTGCCATCCCCTGGGCTCCCCAGAGTGCTCATTCCGCCGGCCCTGGGGCTCACTGGGGTTCATTCTGCCGGCCCTGGGGCTCACTGGAGTTCATTCTGCCGGCCCTGGGGCCCACCGGGGTGTTCATTCTGCCGGCCCTGGGGCTCACTGGGGTTCATTCTGCCGGCCCTGGGGCTCACTGGGGTTCATTCTGCCAGCTCTAGGGCTCACTGGGGTGTTCATTCCGCCGGCCCTGGGGCTCACCGGGGTTCATTCCGCCGGCCCTGGGGCTCACCGGGGTTCATTCTGCCGGCCCTGGGGCTCACCGGGGTTCATCCCGCCGGCCCTGGGCTCCCCAAAGTGTTCATCCCGCCGGCCCCCGGGCTCCCCAGAGTGTTCATCCCGCCGGCCCTGGGGCTCCCCAGAGTGTTCATCCCGCCGGCCCTGGGCTCACCGGGGCGGCGGTGGCTGCCGGTGCCTGTCTGATCCCCGCAGCCATCCCGGCCGAGGTGAGGCAAGTGACCTCCTCGTGTTTGCTCGGGTGCAGGCGAGGGGAGTGCAGCGGGGCCGCCACCCCCACACAAACCCACAGCAAATGACAAATGACACTTTCTCTTTGTGATCTTTGGGATTTTTGTTGACTTATTTGGAGGCTTTTGTTGGGTCCTAAGAAATGGCCTGTGGCTGAGGCCTATTGGGCCGATTTCCACGCTCCATCTGTGGTATCCATCAGCGGGGCCTTTGCCCGCATTCAGGGCTCTGACACCTGCCTGGCAGGATGCGGGAGGCACAAAGGCGGCTGCTGTGGAGGCGGGGGCGGCGGGCCGGGGGGCTGGGGAGGGCAGCCGGGTGAAGGGGATGCACAGCAGGGGCTAATCCAGCTCCCCCTCCCCAAACCTCTGCACCTGGAGGCGTCCCTCCAACACTGCCTCTCCCCAAGAGGTGTGGGGCTCAAACACAGCTCTCTGTCACACTGTGGGGGAATTAAGGAGGAAAGAGAGGGAGAGCAGCAGAACTGCCCCAGGATGGGGGTGTCAGAGGCACCCGAGGCGCTCCCCGAACACACCTCTGGTGCTGGCTCCCTGCGGCGGCCGGGAGCAGCAGTAGGTGGCCAGCAGGGCATTCCTGACTGGATCCTTGTTTGTGTTGGAGTAGGCTTCCAGCAGCTGGCTTTTAACAGTCGACAAGACATAAATGCACCAAGCATCCTTTTCGTCCTCAAAATAAAGTCCACAGGAAAATAAAACAGCATCCTTATTTCGTGCTAACAGCCCCCCTCTCTCCTTCCCTCTCAGCAGTCCTGTTTAGGGGCAGGCTCTTATATCCATACAAAATATAATGAAGACTCTAGAGCACCTCTCTCCCTCCCAGCACATCAACCCTTCATTTTTCTGTGTTTGCCTGGGGAAACATGATGCCAGGCTCCCCCTTCTCCTCCTCCTCCTCCCAAAACCTCACTGTCACAGCAAGGAGCCATTAAAAAGAAAATACGCCCTGCCAGGTCTGTGCTAATCAAACCAGGACAAATAAACTCTGACACTCAACAACTCCCCGAGTGCCTGCAGCCCGGGGAGGAGACTACAGATTAGTTATGAATATGGCAGGCAGCAGGGGACAAGCTCAGGGGTCCTGAGTCATCCCACAGCCACCTGTGAGCTCTTTAAACACCACAACTGAATGCTGTGTTTACCTAAGATAAAGCATGCTTCAAGAAACAGATTTTAGGAACCTAAATTTTAGGTTCTGGTGCTCCCACCAAAGCACTTCTGGGCAAGGTTACTGAGACCCAGAGCTGCAATTTTACTGGATTCAACGTTCATTTTCTGTGCTTCAGCATCCATGGGGTAAGAGGACAGAAGCGAGATTTGGACACGCCAAGTTTCACCCTATTAAGTCACAGCCCAAAAATTGTTATCAACTGGGCTCCTTTTCTTTGAGAGGAAAAGCAAAAGCAAATTTCAAGAAATAAAGAATGAAACAAGCAGCCACAAAAGATTTCTCAAATAGATTACGATAAAATATGCTAATGCTGCTACATGCTTTTTTTTTCCTATTAAATGTGAAAATTTAGGATCAGCAAATATATGAAGAAATTCTCAACCTTGCTAGAAAGCGGCAGAGTACCTAGTACAATGTGAAATACCCACAAGTAGTAGAATTGCTTTTAACCAGTTCTACTGGCATTTTAACTATGATATATCAAAGAAGGAGAAATTAAACCAAAAAGAATGCCTCTGTTCCAGACAGGAATATTGCTCATCTAACAAGGATTAAGTCACACTTCAATTACTCCTTTGAAAACCACTGCTATTTGTAAAGGGCATACTTACAACAAAAAATTTTTAAATTACTTTTTTTTTAACTTCACAGACACTTTAAAAAATCTGCAATGAGAGAATGAGAGACATGTTGACAAAATATGTTGCTACTTAAGTAAACTCATTAATAAAAGCAATGAATCCGTTGCTGGAATTGGAAAAGAGCAAGCCCATATCCTGTGAGCTCTAAGCTGGGAAGTCAGCACAGAAAAGAAACAACCACCACAGCAGTGATAAAAGTGATCTTCTTGAGAGAAATTGATGGTATTTTTATTTTGTTTGGGCTGATTCACACAGAGAAATGTGCTTTGCACGGCAAAGTGAAAAGGAAAACAGTAGCTGCAGTTAAAAGGAAATGGCCAACAGTGACTTTTATTTACAATTACCAAGAGACAGCCTATTATTGACCATATGTGCCACACTCGCCCTCCTTATCATGGGTTGGCCATCATGTCCACTGGGAGCTGTTAATGAACTGGGTAATTGAGCTGCTGACATGTGTTACCAAAACAAAACAATAGGAAGAAGAGACAAATGAACATTTTATTTGCCAATCAGAGTAGGTTCCGCTTTTCAGAGAACTGTGCCTAAGTAAGTGGCTGAATACATAAAACAGTGCATTGAAGGCAAGCAGATGCATGCACAATAATGGTTAACTGACAGCCTATGGCCCATCTGTGCTTAACATTTTGTTAAAGAAATTACTTGACTTGCTAAAGAGACAAATCATACAGCTGCCCCAAGTGCTGCATTATAAGAGATAAATCATTAGCTAAACTGTTTCATGCTTAAAATGACAATGCATATTAACAGTTATGCAGGGACATTTTGTCAGCACAGCTTGATGCAGCTATAAGTGACAAAAAATGTGACAGCTCATAGCTATTCAATGATTTCAACTTAGAAGAGAATGACAACACTGTGCAAACAATTTCACCACACAAACAATAGACAATTCACAGGCTCTTCTTTTTTGAAAAATATATTTAATTTATTTTGCAATGATGAAATAATATGGAAAGGAAAAAAAATGCCCAGTGTCTAACTGTTCTGCACCATTAATCTGCTAGCATGTACTTCATTCAAAACCACAGAGCATCAAAAAGGAACACATTCCATTTTAAATATCAAAGACTGCATCGCCAGCACTAAGAATAAATGGCTAATTCTCAACTGTGCATGAAAGGATAAAGAATTTCTAGAGTGAAAGGAAGGGAAAAGGAAACTGCAAATACAACTACGAAAATCTCTTCTTATTCCCCCACCTCCTTTGCCAAAAAGAGATTTGCTTTGTTGATACAAGTAATGCTGAAGTACTTAACAGCTTTGCATGTGGGTCTGATCCCAACTTTCACTGCTGTAAATTTGCACTGGGGGATTACTATTATTATTATTAACACTGTTATTAGTAATACCATTATTATTTACATGGAAAACTAAATGTAAAGGAACTGCAGTTAGCACTTGGATCCTGTGGTCCAGGGAGTACACACACATGCATGTGTATAGTCCAGGGAACATGCCCAGGGGAGGGCAGAAAAGGAAGCCCATCTCCTCAGCCAGATTTACCTGAACAGCTGCATTATCCAAAAAAAAAAAAAAAAAA
>VZTG01007687.1:346693-365322 GCA_013397845.1 Melanocharis versteri
AAAAAAAGCCAAATAAATAATGTTATTTGGTAAAAGTTACGTAGCCTATGGGAGGTTTCCCTGTGGTTTCAGGAGTTGGTGTTCACATAAGGGTTAGCTCAGGTTTAATGACTAAATAAAAATTAAGTTTCTGTAGTTTTCCCCACGAAGCCAAGACTGCCTCGCTGACTGTGTAGAGTTTCCATTCACTGGCTCTAAAAGACTGCTCTGCTGTTTCTACTGGTATACGAGCAAAGCTGGATCCAGGCAAGCTTTGCCCCCTGCTCAGTGTCTCCCTCCTCTCCCAGCAGATCCAGGCAGAGTCCAGCGAGAGGGAGCCGGCCCTGCGGTGAGCCGGGCGCGGCAGAGCGCTGCGGCGCGGAGCGCACAGCCGGGCTGTCCCCGGGCTGCGAGCCGCCCGCGCCGGCCTCCGGGCACAGCCTGGCAGCCCGAGCAGCTCTGCGAAAGCGGCAAGAGGAGGCAAAAGCACAGCTCATCGTTTTTCCCCGGGAGCTCACGAGTGCCCACGTCTGGGGTTTTTTCCAGCCCTTCCCGCAGGGAGCATCCCTAGTAATGCTAAGAACACGACTACTGTATTTAAGTATTGCAACATCTTGTCTGTTCACTTATAAATACTAGGACATTTCAAGGAAAAACTTCCAGAGGATTAAAGAACTTTGTGTCCTAAATTTAAAAAAAAAAAAACAAAAACAAAAAAAAAAAAAAAAAAAAAAAAAAATCCGAATGAGGTTTTCTCCCAAGAAACTTTAGGAATTTGATATTTTAGGTGATATTTTAATATAAGACAGGGAGACTTTGGAGGAAAGTGAGATCTCTCTTAAAGAAATCCCAGAACATATTAAGAAAGGATTGGTGTCATGTCTTCAAGCTGGTATCAGCTGATGGAAGAACTGATTGGTAACCAATTAAGACTGAAAACATTGAGTATCCTGGGGGATGGAATGTGTCAGCTGAGAAATTAAATAAAGCAAATGAAGGAGTCTCTGGATAAATAATGAGACTGTATTAGTGAGTTAAAACACTGCAAATTATTGAGTTGTCAGAAATCTCTCAATTGTGTAAGGCAGTGTGGATTTTTCAGAAGAAAAAAAATCTATAAATTATGTTTGCCTCAATCCTTTGCAACAGCACCATGCAAACAGAACTCCTAAAGTTATATGAGCTGATCAAACTACTGGGAACATCAAGATGGAAAAAGCTTACAAGCATTTTTCAACAACAGCTCTGTACTTCTTCACTGATTCCACTTGTAGTATTGCTAAAACATTTTTGGAGAAAACAGAAACTATACAGATGGCTAAAGTAAAAAAAAATGAGAATGCTTTAATAAACTTCCTATTTGTCTCAACTAGTTCTAGCACCTGAATTAATAACATTCTTGATTCCAAACAAACACTAGAATAGCAAGCAGCATAGCTTCATCTCCGTGTCATGATTGCAGTCCTCAAAGTCTCAGTGGGAAATCAAGTTTATCATCTCTTCTTAAACCCACAGCTGCAGCCAGACCACCCCTCAAGCCACTTTTATCCACTACAGAGGTACACTGACTTATATGACCATCTCTATTTATCACTTGCAGGACTTGGAATACCCAAAGTATTTCCAGACTTTTTTTTTTCTCAAACAGATTATTGGATTTTGTCATTGTATACAACTCTATTTCCTCTAGAAATCCCTTAACTTTGCAGGAGACTTTTGTGAAAGAAAACTAAACGTACTGACTTTTTTTCCTCCTCTTTTCAGATTTCAGTCGATAAAAATAGCTTATCTTCTTCATCAAATATTTTTCCTATGATTGGTTTTCCAAGACACTACCTATTCTTGCCAAATACTTCTTTTCCAGCCAAAGCTGTTAGTAACTCTAGGTCACTTCCATCACAACTACATAAGAATTGGGGTGCTGACCTCAAAATCCATCATCTTCTGTCATGAAACCTGGTCCTACTGGGTATTGAGCCCTCCAGTCCCACTGATTAAAGACAGCCCCTGCCTTTATGGTTGTTCCAGTATTTGGGATAAAAGGACCCTACAACAGGATAGCAGCAGGGTGTTCAGTCTCTCTTTGTGTTCCTTCCTGTGGGGTTTCTCATTCCAGCCCCTGCCTTGGGTGCCAGCATGGGGGGTGCAGGACTCTGTGCTTGAGACTCCCTGAAGCACACGATGCTGACTCATTCATTAGAGTGCCTGTGATGCTGTTGAGTCCATCCAAGAGCTGGTCACCTGCAGATGCTCCTTGTTCCTCACCCTGTGAGGTTTGCACTCCCATGAGCTCCTGGCATCATCCTTTAATTACACTTCCTGGGGACTGTCTCCTACCAACCTCACAAAAGCTATTGGAGCTCACAGATGTCACCTGACCATAGCACTACCATAATACAGACACTAAACAAACATGAGAAAATAAAGCACACACAGTGCTCTGAGGACATGGACCCTGGCTTTCTAATAATGAAGCAAGGTATGCAGCTTGCTATCTATTCCAAAGAAACAGAGGGAGTTTCATTTCCAAAGAAAACTCACAATTTTTCAGTCCAATAAAAAAACCAGAACAAAGCCCTGCAGCAGCTGACCTCAGAGCAGTCAATGAATGGGAGTGATGGGCTGTGCTGGGTTGCAGCCAGCCCCACAGCACCTTTATAGCATGGAAAATGTGCCAGCTGGGACTCACTCTGGATCCAGTCTCTACATCACAGACATATGTAATTCCCACACATTTGCTCTCATTTACTACTTGTTGACAGATGCTGATAAATGTTCTTGAAAACCTACAGGAACGATGGTTGCTGGTGAATGTCTAATGGTAGTGATGCCAAGATGATTTTTGCTTTTTCTTTTAGATACCTTTTACACAGTTCTGTGTATCCACAAGTATTAGCATGAATACTTGTCATTCTTTAAGTCTGATAACTTAGCATAGTTCTAGTGTTTGTAGGGCCAGGAGACCAAACACCCCAAAAGACGTAAAGACCAGGAGACCAAACATTCTACTATTTTGGAGAACCAAGGTCCCCTTCTAGAACACATCCTGTAAACTAGAGATTAGCCCACCCAGGGGGGATGATTCCATGGATGGGGAGAAATATCGCACCATCCAGCCAAGCCCCCTTATTGCGTACCCTTGTTAGATATGTTCATGTGTAAGGTCTATATACTGTATATATGATTTACGGTGGGGGGCATTGCGACGCGTTCCACCTTGGCAAAGTGATGCATCGACGGGATCCTATTAAAGATATCGAGGTAAACAGCCCCCTCTAACCCTTTAACCACGCCTGGCTTTCATTTCCTAAGACCAGAGAAAGGCATCAGTAGAAATGTCAAAAATTATTTGGCTAAATGTACACATCCTTAATATCAGCATCTTTGAAACCTTTACATATATTAATCAATTTGTGACTGTCTCTCTGAAATATTAACAATCCCAAAAACTAAAAAAGTAACTCTGCACCAAATTTAGTGAGATAAGCACACTGGCTTCTCTTAAATATTCACCCTACACATACAGTAGAAGTGGCAGGATGCCTGTTGATGAGTCTTGTAGGCTTTGCTTGAACACTAACATTACAAGACATATTTTCACTCATTTCCTTTTTTCTCCCTCCCACAGTGTCCCTACAACATAAGCACCCATAATTTCAATGACTTAAAGTGATGTGATTGTCTAAACAGAGAGTATTTAAGTCATATATAAGGTACAAAGCCACACATACTACAACTCATTTGCTCCTTGCCATTCACAAAGAAAGAGACTCTGAAGAATCTAGTTCTACATTCCCAGTATTAAATGCAAGTCACATTGTGTCAGTGGTCTTTGGATCCAGCCTCTAGACTCAGATGTAGCCCTCACACCCCCCTCAGGCTTCAGGAACATCCGCACTCAGAAGACACAAGGTTTTTAATTTAGTTCCTTTTACCCAAACAGGGAACCCAGTGAAAGTTCCTGTGGGTTTTTTTGGAGTATGAAGAGGAGCTCACTTATAGATGATCTCCCACACACTGAAAATCAATGGTGTCATTAAAACTGATGGTTTTACCCTCCAGAAATAGGGCAAATTCTCAAAGATAACAGTGAAAGTGGCCCCAAATAAGATTTGTAATGTTTAAAATTAGGGGAAAAAATTGCCAAAATGCAAACAGATGAATCCAGAAAAGTTAAAATGCCTAGTTTCTTAGCTACAGTCTTTCATCTCTGTAAAATCAGCTATCTTAAACTGTTAGGCTGTAGGGTTAATTGATAGCATCTATTTAAAGTTTCTCTCTCTTTCCCCAGAGGTCCTCAACATTTCAGTGGGAAGCAAGAGAATATCTGGGAGAAGCTTTATGTCAGCTATAAAAATCCTGGCTTCTGCTTCATCTTGCCTTCCAGTGCTCTGGCACCACTCAGTAGAATGCTTTTTTCTTCCACTTGTACACAACTAAGAGCACCACAGCCTGCAAAGACTCATACATGCAGTGCTGGGTACCCAGGAACATCACGAGTGAGAGTCCTAATAGCTCCATCACAAAACATGCAACGAGAGAACTTTCTTAGGTGGGAATAAAAGTAGTTCTCCTTTTTTCTAATTTCTCCTGGAAAGATCATAATATTATAGAATATTCAAAACCAAGAGGGCTTCTCAAAAGCAGACTCTCCAGAGTGCTTGGCATTTTCCGACCACCATATAAAAATATAACAGGTCCTAAAATGGGAGCTTGAATATATCATCTTGTAAATCCAGTCTGAAAGAGAAATACCTCCATGATGAGTCCTGGAAGAACAGCAACCACTAACACACAGCCCGCCTTCCCTGCCTATGCAAACAAGGAGCACATATTTTGCTGGGCTTTTCTAGGAAGCTTAGAAAAGGCAAGCATTCAAACTCAACTGAATTTCAGCAAAAATCATGCTCTTTCTTTTTATTTGACAGCAAATTTTTAAAATGCTAATTTTTTTCTTCAATTCATACCCTATGGATTGTGAGATGTGATTCTCTGTCTGCTTTGGGTCAAACCCTGCTGAGAGCCACATCAAAGTGTTTAATACAGATTAGGAAGTCAAAACTTGGCCTGCAACCCAGCCGGACAGAGCCCGACGGAGGAGCCTGACAGATGCCCCAGATGCATCCAGGGGGAGCCTGCCAGAGTGAACTCTGCACAATAGCAGAGAGACAGAAAAGAATAAAAGCTGCACGCTGCCAGCCAGCCTCCTGTGTCCGCAAAGGAAAACTGAGATCAACAGAGAAACCAGCTCTCGGCAGCTTTTCTAAGTGGCTTCCTTTTTATTGTTAGACAAGCAGGACAGGGAGATCCAGGGTCCCAGGTTTAATCCTGCCCAAGGGGATCACAAACCACAGAAACAAATGCTAGAGGGCTACCCTGTAAGTGTAGTGGACTTTTTGCCTTCGTCTTCTGTTGGCCAAGTAATCTGTGTTCCTCTGTCCCTGGTAGCACATAAATGTTGTGCCTTTGGGCTCACAGCAGAAGCCTAGAACATTTGTTGTCTCAATAGACATCAAATGAGACAGGAATTCGAGAGGGGCTTCACTGCTGTGACAGCTTGCCAGCATCTGCTGCAGTTTGGGTACCAGTGAGCTGAGACCACTGCTCATCATAGAGCTCAAGAGCCTCCATCTCTACTTAAAAGTATAACGTGTCTGTGCACCTTCATGTGCTTACATCATTAGGTCCTTTTCACAGAGAAATCCCAAGATCTGTGTTGGTACAGCTCCCAGCACAGTGGCAGTCTATGAGCAGGGCTTCTGTTTACCATAGCAATACAAATAACAACAAGTGGCTGAGTGACAGATGGCCTGGAAACATTTCTGATGTTTTCAGTGACAATTACCTATTCAGACACTCCAGTCAGACTTTCCAAATCACAGTCTGAGGGCAGTTGCCAAACAACATTTTACAAACAAACTTTGACCCAGGCTGTGTTCAGATGAACACTTACTTAATTCTAATATATCTGATCATATATAAAGGGTTTAACCAATATGTGCAGTGGATAACGTCACAGTGAATGCTTAGATTGAGATCTTCAAAGAAGAGCCTGCATCTGTCATTAAAATTAAATATTAGTCATGCTGTTCTGCTCAGGTACCATTAACTTGTATTGCCAAAATCCTTGCACTTTTTGAAAGTCTCCTTCAACTCGAAAATTGTTTTGCAAAATTCAAACATCCAAAGTTTTTTTTCCAATCTGACTGCTCAGGAAAAGAGTTTGCAAGAAGTGTTTCGATCCAAACAAAATCTCATCCAAGCTTCTATGCTTTGTTCTGCATTTTTAATCTTGTATCACTTGGAATTATTCCTATACTGTTCTATATAAGACACAAAACCACTAGAAATGCTACTAAGATTTTTTTGATTGGGATCTAACCCAAGAAATTTAATTACAACCAGGGTCTGTGTAAGGAAGGGTCTAGAACATCTTCTGTCCAACTTGCAGCAAGTGGGACGTCATTGCCTGCCTCAGAACAGTAACACATTTAACTAGAAAGACAAAAATCAAGCATCTTTGCCTCCAGGAATGTTATTGCATTGGAGACTTCAATTTTCATTATAATCTGGGACCATCAAGGTTCAGTAGGAGGTTTGTGATCTTTCTAAGCAAACCTGGACTTCGTTTTGAGTAAAAAATGGGCCTATTTATGGTTTTGCATCAAAGTCATGTGAAATGTCTGGTTTTGCATGAATTCAATTAGAGACAAGCCTAAGGCACAAAAAGTTCAGATCCTGATCAGGATCCAGACCCACCCAAAGCTGAGGGACATTTAGACTGAGTGACTTGGTTCTTGTCCATCTCCGATTCCAGCATGAAAACCAGGTGGGACTCACTTTCAGTAAACCCCTGGTCCTCCCCAGATTTTTGCAGCTTTTCCAGCTTGGCATGTCAGCAGCATCAGGAGGGTTCCTATGACTTCTGATGGGATCCAAAACCATAAGACACTGTTTGAGTCCCTGCAAACCAAAACCGTGGCATCTTCCCAGCTCTCACAATTAAGCTTTAAACCATAAGAAAAAAAGAAAAGCCAAATTAACAGCCCTATTGACAGTTTTATAGACCCCTGAGGGCTCTGCCTACATCCAAAGACAGTGGGGCTTTTCTAAATTAAAGTGAATTAGCAATCAAGTTCCTAAGAAGCATTCATTTAATAAATTAAAGGGCAGAATTCAAAACAATTTCAAAAGTAATCCCTTGGCCACAAATCATTCTCTGTACAGTGGAAAAATGGAACATTGTCATTCTGATGCTTGTCTTAATTGGCATTCAGTTGTTTTTCTCTTTTAAAGTAATTGTTTATTATTTTAGTGGGCACCATCTTGTAGTAAACTAATGCTGCCATAAGCTTCATTAGGAACATGATAAACTCCTAATTCTGTCTGATAAATTCAAGTTATTTGGTTAATTTTTGCAACCAGAATTAGGGAGAAAGAATTAGAAGTAAATTTGATCCTACTGAGCCTCTGAAGGAACCAAGATTCCCACAGTCCTCCTTAGCCTTGGAGTCTACCAAGACACTAAACAGACTTTCGGCTTTCTGAATTCTGCACTGCATGTACAACATGGTTTCAGCAGTCTGTTCCCATGACACAGCTCACATTTTTTAGCAGAGCTCTGTCAGGACCAGGCTCTAGCACAAAGTATTTCACAGAGTTTCAGCTCTCAGTTTAGTAGTACAGATATTCTCACAAAGTTAAAGTCAACCCCGCAAATTTCCTAAGTACTTATATCAAACTCAATGCAGCTACCATTAAAAGTGATGACTTACAGACTCCCAAAATGCCATTCCCTTTAATACGATTTCCTATGGTAACACACAATTCACTGGAAGGCCTTTGCACCTATTTAGGAACAGGCAGACTTTCAAATTAACTTAGGTGGAGCCATGACAGATTATACCAGCAAAGGTTCAGCTGCTCTGCCGTTTGCGTATGTTTCCAATTGATGTCATTTCATGCTTTCAGGCCATGGTTGCAACTTGGTGAGAAAGGGGATATTTGCCCTTCTCTTCATTTCACATTTCTCCTTCCAAGCTTTCTCTCCCGCCTTCCTCATCCTGTGCTAGCAGAAAAATCCCCAAAATCTAGTTAAAGTCTTTTGTGAAAAATGGAAAGAGAGAAGTAATCACTTGTCTTCTAGAGGGAGAGGCATGTGGCCATGGCACTCACTCAGGATGCTTCAGAGTGGAGACCAACTGAACAGTCTGTGAGACCAGTAGCTCCTTCTCTATTTCAATTCTTCAGAAGGTCCAATGAATGCTTGAAAAAAGACAGATCAAAAACCAACCAAACAAAAACCCAACACACCCCCCAAAATAAGTCCCAAGCATTTGAGTTTGGCTCTGCCACACTCCAAATACCCAATAGAGGGTAGCTACACAGATGATGTGGAGGAACTCGGAGGACTCAGCTTTTACCTCAGTGCAAGGGAAACACATTCCTTCCCTAATGCAGGGACATGCCCTGCTCACAGCAGACAGGACAGGCACTTTCTCCCCTACTCCCAACCAGGAATTCCATCTGGAGTCAGGAAACTTCTTCTAGCATATATGTGCTCCCAAAAAAAGTCAGTTTTGTCCAACAGCCACAGTCCAACAGGAAAAGCATTTTGTCTAAAAAACATTGAAGTTTGACTGTTACAGCTCAAGGGTTTTTCTTACGACTTTTCTCATATGTTTTACCAACACAAAATTCAGAAAGATTTACTGAAAAACTTAATTAAGAGGCTGGAACTCTTCCGTTATAACTGCACTGAAGAGCAGCAAACACATAACTGTTTTCCTGAGCGTGCCAAGGCTTTCCATTATGCTGATGTCTCTGGAGCTCAGGACTTTCCAGTGCACAACGTATGGACTAAATGCACAATTCAGGTCTACAATATTCACACTATACAAGTAATAGTCCAACAGATAATCTCTTATCTGTCACCTCTTGTCACACTGGTTCCCAGAAATACCCAGTTATCATTGCACATTATATTTTAATCGCCATTCAGTGCAAACATAATGGGCTTTAGTGAGCAGTCATATTTATTATTCCTACAACTATGCACTTCTCTTCCCCTCCAAAGCATAACCAAAGTTGCACCGTTCAAACACATCTCTTTAGAAAGTCAGGCAAAGTGTCCCCTAAATGCATCAGAATAACAGTTTTTAAAAGAACCGTATTCCATTTTTTCTTCTTTTTTGCTTGTTTCAATGAAGAGCATCTTAGCGTGGAACTAAAATAAGTCAACACCACGAAGCACAAAAGATTGCAAGGATTTTCTGCAGCATGGGCTTGTCAAAGCAAGTAGGCAGCCTTTGTGTGCTCCGGCACAGCAGGAGCATTCCTCCAGGTCTGAGTGGCGGAGTGCCCCCGGCCACGGCTGCCCTGGGCGCCAAGGTTCCCACACCCAAGGCGGTGGGAAGAGGAGAAAGCAGAGCTGCAGAAGTAGCGTTGTAAATGGGATGAACTGGTCAACACGCTTCTTAGGAAATCCATGGCTTCCAGGAAGAATCACGTGGAAAGATTTACAATACCTCCACATCAAAGGGTTTGACATTGGCTATACTGGTCCTTTCAAAAGAAAGACATGTCTGTCCCCTATAGCATCAACTCTGACTCAGGCAAGAGTGCAAAGACATTGCTGAGAGTCCTGCATGTCCATACAAAAGTAAGTTTTATCTTTGAATTTTAAAAGGAATTGAACAAAAAAACACTACCAAGAGTAATTGAAATAAAATTCCTATTTTTCTTTGCTCCATTAAGGATGCTCAATTTAAGTCCTAATCTTGCAAAATGTTCTGATAAATTGTCAAGTTCGCACAGTTAAAATTTCATTTTTCTGTTTTCCCTTGACACCTTGCGCCAAGGCAGCTTTAAGGATAACGCCTGTGTTAGGAGCTTGAATGGATGACCCCCCCGTACACACTGACCCAAAGATAAACTTTGACCTGATGTTTGCTAATAACACTTCTTCTTAAGATGCCTTGTTTCTTTTATGAACTACTGCTTGACTCTAGGATCTAGAAGCTGACACGCATTAATATACATCTCTGGGTGCCCTTTGACTTGGCCATCAAGACCCTTTGACCCCAGACTTGATTCCTAAACCCTGTCAATTGTTTGCAAGTGGAAAAAACTTATTTTCTAGTAATAATTAATTTTAGACATGCTTTATTAAGCATTTCTCGCCTCTTTTTAACTTGTTGTTATTTGAATTTGAGTACAATGGATGTTTACTTCATTTAGTGGGTTTCCAGATTAAAAAAAAAACAAAACCTAAAGATACTCCTTCAGAGTTTAATCTTTTGTTTCCAAGCTTTGTGAAACTCCCAGTAACATTCAAGCGCTTTGACATTACAAAAACTCTCCCCATGAATGATAATATATTCTAAAAAGCCTCCTTTTGTGCTTTTCAGATTTGTCTGTGTATTTCTGCAGCTTTACAACTTTTTTCAGATCACTTTACAGTATTTTTCAGATGCAGTCCTACAGCCATAAAAGCCAAAGGCAAAACTTCCGTTGATTCCCATGTTAGCAGGATCCAGCCTTTCGGCTGAGGCACTCAGAACCACTTTCTAGCTAACACTTGGCATTTTTAGACTTAATTCTTGGAAGAAGTTTCAGAGTCTACAGTGAAAAAAGCAGATCTATTTATATTGACATCTATTCCTCCCCTCTGTACCCTCTGTTCTTGCAGCCATACACACACACTAAGCACTAAAGGGAGAGGGTGAGGAGCCCACTGCCAGCCCATCCCCACCGGCACAGGCGTGCTGCCGCTTCCTGGTACATTCTGAGTTGGAAATTTCTAATTCCTGGAGTCATGTTACATTATGGCAGGAATTGCTGCACTTCTGCCTGTTTTACATCAGGCCTGAGAGACTGCACAAAGGGAACGAACGCTTTACAGTGCTTAGATGATGTATCGAGTGTATGTCGCACACACAGCACTACAGCAATCAGTGTCTGGGAAGGAACACCAGCAAATAAACAGCCTCCAGTCTCAAGCAGAAGCACTGGGACACAGCAAATGAGGGGTTTTAGTAAAGCAAAGCGACTACCTGTTATTTTTGTTCAGAAAATGCTGTACAGCTTCAGAAATTACGATGTTAGATTCTAAGAGCTGGCTCTGCTTTCTTGCTAGGCAAAAATATTTCCCAAAAGCTCTGAGAAAAAAAGCAGCTTAAAATTAAGTTTTGCATTTAAAAAGCTAATTCCACATAGCACAAACCAACACTAACTGAAGAAATCAAAGACCACGGACATATCAGGCACTTGCACCAACAAGGATAAACAGGCACCAGTTTCATGGAAAAGATGCTCAGGTTCTACCTCTTGCTGCACAGGTAAACTAGACTTCAGTTTAGTTGGGCAGGGGAATAGCCAGAATAGAAATTTTGTGCTTTTAAGCATCCCACTACCCCCTGAGGGGTGCATCCCAAGCACCCACCCAACATCTCAGGTCCCCTGGCTGACAATCAGGAGTGGCCCAGGGCAGTGTCCAGCCTCAAAGCACACTCGTCTCATGGACAGAGGGGACTCAGTCATACACACAGCATCTAGGAAACTCTACCAGGCAAGCAGCAATAATCAAGGGTTGGGCTTTTTATTAAATCCTTATGCATGTCTGAGAAGACCTAAAATGTTCTTTCCTGCTTCCAAAAGAGAACATACCCTGAACAGTGTAGGGTTTGAAGTAGTGTTTTCAGGGTTTGGGGCTTGATGGCTCCCTTGGATCAGGCAATTGGACCGATTTCTGAAGGACAAAACCATGAGTAGAGACAACTGCAACAAAGAAAGAAAACCTGTTCCAAGCAAGGCCTTGGCTGCAGCACCCATCCTATCAATGCATGTCGCAGCCAGGGCTCACTTGGTTTGAAACCAAAATCTAAGGAGGAAACAAAGCTCCCAAAAACTCATGCAAATGAGATTTGGGCAGATATCCCAACTCTCCAAGTTTCCGCAGAACAGGGTGTTCAAACCCCAAGTGGTTTGCTGTATGTTCAGATAATAGCTAACACACGTCATGGGACTTCAGTGATTTCTGTTTTCTTTTCTCAGCTCATCTGACTCCATCCAGCCATCCTTCTTTTGCTCTGGTCATAACATGAAGACTATTACTTCCTTTTGCAGTCCTATGCTCCCAGTTTTACCTTGGCAGAGTCTATTAAACTGATATGCTGTCCAGCAGGAGAGGGAACCACCCCTCTGGGACATGCACTGACCTTCCTTGCTCTGGGCAAATACAGCTACCCCAGGGAGTGAGAATAATGCACTTTCCATTTGCAGCAGAAGAAAGAAGTTTAGATAATATTTGAAACAGCTGAAAATCAAAGGAGAGAGATGATGAAAACAGCCCAGCTAGCCAGCTACACCAAACAGGACTGCCACTGCCTTGGATCCTGGTCCAAGTCCAGCTGGAGATACAGGCAAGGCAGCTTGCACCAGCTCAGGCTCTATGCTCCTTGTAGAAATCCCCTCTATTTTCAGCTAATGAAATGATACTTTGTCAGTCTTGATATATTCAGAGGGATCCTTATAGAGTCTTATCCCTCCTGTAAGAGGAGAACCTTTTAAATCTAAACAAATTTAATTTATGGCTTTGACTCCAACAGACTACAGATAAAAACCCTGTGGACATCAGGAGGGACCCATACAAAACAAAGGTCATTGGTTCTGTACAGTTATTCCAGCTGGAATTCTTAGACAGTGAAGTGTTCACACAGTGCCATTTTTTCTATTACTGTGTAACTTCAAAACAGTGCTATGCCGAACATATACAAGAACTCTTCTTTTCTGCTCCTAAAAAAGAAAATACAGTGGCCACTATAAAAGAAAAGATGATATTCCTTCTTGTATGATGGCAGATCCCTTCATACAAGCACAACCACACTGAATAGCCTTTTAGATTATTTGTTAGACTGAAATTCAAAGGAGGGTGAAATGTCGCCAGGAAAAAAAAATAGTCCCTCTGGTTAAAATTTAGCATGCAAGATCTCAACAAAAGTGATTTTTTTTGACTGTGCCAATGCTTTTGTTTTCTCAACAACAGCAACAAAAAAATATTTCTTCCTTCTCCTCCACAGTAAACCATTACCAGCTGTTGATGGAGTACTTTTTTAACATGCGTTAAGTCATATTGTATATTGTCCATTTCATGTGTGTAGAGCATTTTTTGCTACGAATTCTTTACCATGTTAAACGAAGTGTACCACCCAATCTTGCTACACAGCTTAGGGCTTGTTAACACAAGTGGGATCCCACCAGACAGGATCATGCCGGACACTGAAGTTACATTTGCACAAAGGTGGTCGCAGCAGCACCTGCAAACTGCTGCAAACCCGTGCAGCAGATTTTACCGGTACAAAGCAACAGCCACTCTTCCCAATTAAAATCCATTCACACTAAAAACAGACAAAATAAAAAGGAAAGAAAAAAATATGGAGAGCAAAAAAGCACCTCCAAGATGCAAGTAGTTCAGTAATGTTGCAAAACTTCACATATTTCAAGATGGTTCTTGCCACACACTTCTGCTCATGTCTTATTATACAATCTCCTGCATCATCTGGATCAAGGCCAGAGCACTTTTCTCACATTGAAAATTCATTATTTTTTCCTTGTTTCAATAATTTGACAATTTAATGCAACTATGAAGATAAGTTCAGGAATCTTTTCCTACTCCAGGACTTTAAAACATGCCTGTTTATGGGCACATCCATTTTGGGCAAATAAAATCATCTATTTGTTTTTCATGTGCAAATTTGGGCCACTGGAAAATCCAGCCCCATGGGGATAATTTAACCAACAATACAAAAAAATTGTAAGGCGAATGTGAAACTTTGTCCTTAATTTACCCTGTTAGGGCAAAATAAGGCAGGAATCTCATACCATGTGTGCTACATCGCTTAGGTACAACAGCATATGCTAAGTAAGGAGAGTTGCAGTCTTGGTTCTTAATCTCATTGTTTATTGTGGTTTAAAGTCTGACCCTTAACATCATATGTGGTTTAAAACTATATTTGGAGGAAAGATCGAAAACGACGCTCCAAGGTTCGTAAATGTGTTTGTCTTTAAGGTTTGTTTCAGAGGAAACCATGCGTGTCTTAGCTCACTCCATATGCAAACCCTTACACGATTTTTAAACATGCTAATGCTCACATTCTGCATCTCAGGTTAATCGAGAAGGGTTTTTTGTTGGTTTTCTGCTAGCAGCTTGCCTACAATCCACCGACCCACCATTCTTTATGTATATATGTTGAATAATTATGAAGCTGTGAGTATTTATCACCTTTTCTGGGCAGTAAGCAGAAAGAAATACAATACTATTACTTCCAGCTACTGGCTTTCCCAAGATAATTAGATAACACAGTGGACTGAAGCCTTGGTTAGCCCAATGCTGTTCAAGTTAAGTGATTGACATGCCTCTGTCTGGCTGCTCTATTAACTGTTTCATTTTGTTGCTATTTGCAGTTTGCTTGGCTAATACTTCGAACAAATACAGACTGTTTCTTTAGCCTCTTTTTTCTCTTTGACCTTCTCCTGCCCATTTTCTTTGAGTCACTTCAAACTGCCTTGAAAAGGCCTGTTGAATGTGCACAGTCCATCAGAGTCCCAGGTTCATCCCATTCCTTGCCCTGAATGCTTTACTTCAAAGATGGGCCGCATTCTTTAATTGCCCTTTGAATTAATATCAAAGGGTCACAATGCGAGTGCCAGAAGAGAAAGAGGCTTTAATGAAGCAAAGAGCTGCCATTCATTTGCAGATAAGCACGTTTTTATGCCTGACTGGTCACCATGGCTAAATGCTGGGTGAAGAGGAGGCAGGGCAGGCAGAGCCTTTTACTTAAGTGGTGATTAGTTCAAACAAACAAGAGTAAACAAATTAAAAAACCCGCAAACATCCCCACGAGAGAAAATAAGTTAATATGGCTGAATGTGTTAAAAAAGCATCAACATCCCATTGTGTTCGTAAGGCCCTTAACCCTTGGCAAAATGCTGAGGTCCAGCTCAGCCTCTGCTCGCTCCCCTTACCCTCCACAAAAAACACTTTGGGGTTTAAACTTTCACCCTTATACTCAGACCGAAGAAACAAACAGTTTTAATACAGTTCTTCCCAGGGTTAAAAAGAAAAGGAATCTGCAAGTTAACTTTGCTTATTTTTTTCTGAGGCAAAGCACGTTCAGTAGTTTGCAATTTAGTGCCTAGGGAATAAAGAACTATATAGTTAAATTATTATTGATTTACATTTTCCTAATTAATTCAGTACTGTGTTAAAAGATGTGTGTGTTCAACTTTCTTAATTGCCTAAAGATCTCTAATATTTTGTTTTAAATTACAGTAATTGGGGATTTTGTTAGGTTGACTTGCTAGTTTTGATTATTTGAGACCTATGAAGCTGCACTAGGAAAACTTACCCAACTACTTAATTCTGCCTATGAAGTCTTCTCTTTTATCTTTAAAATAGGGAGAATATAAAATTAAAATGAGAAGCTTCAACATAAAATACAATGCAAAATAATTACAGCCACAATGCAAGTACACAGAAACAAGAAGTTCCCAGGTGTCCTCTTTATAAATTCGAACTTATTATTTATAGACTCAGACTTCTCATTACACAGAAATAATTTACTTAACAAATACAAGGTTGTTTTCCTTGCAGAAGAATTATCCCCCCCATGAAAGAGGATTAGCTATATGCATAACAGTGTAAAAGTGACCTATGAGTGCGTTCACACCAGGAATTATGCTGGTATCCTCCATAACTAAGGTTGTAGGAGTACAAACAACCTGGAAAAACACAGACCACATTTTTAGCCTCACTTCTTCAAAAAGGGTTTCTCATTAATACCGCATCTACTCAAGCCTAGTTCTGTGGGCAACCTGTCACAAGACTTTCTCTCACCAACACTCCCTGGGATTTATTTTTTTGCTCCTCAACTGCTACCCCCTGCCTTGCTTAGCAAGAGTGTTCATCACCCCAGTCCTGGATCGGAATCTTTATTACTCACCAGAACATGAAGAACTTTGACCTTAGACATCCAGCTGGAAACTCAGTACTGACAAACTCTGGAAAAGCATCCTGGATTTGTGAAGTGGAGAGAAGCAGCACAGTAATGAAAAACATGCAACAGAAGAAAAGGTCTCAGCTGCAGAAGAGGGACAGAAGAGACTTGGAGGTTTCGTCACCAGCACCAGCATGGTTAAATTGCTTTTTTTTCAAAATACAAAGCCATATGTTGAGCAGCCTGATAGAAAACTGTTCAACTGTACTGCATTAAATTAATGGTACTACTGAAATTTGGATGGGTTTTTTTGAGCTATCCTGGTTTGCAATCTTCCTTTAACACTAGTCAAGAACCTCAAAACTCTGGATTAACTCTGAGATTTATTTCACGAAATGTCAAACACCACCGCTGCAGTGCTCCTCTAACACCTGATGCTCTTCTGTTTCAGAAGTGTTATATTTTCTAACACATTTTTTAAAAAATATTAGCTAATTTATTTTCCCTATATTTTCCATACTTCACATTATTAATTTCGCTCTTCTTCATATATTCACAGGCAGCTCTGAACATTAGGCTGGGTTACACTATTAGCTGTCAACATAAAACATTCTGCCCCACTTGAATTCCTCTTCTAGAAATCACAGCCTCAGAAAGGCATTGGAAGAAAAACTGCGTCACAGTACATTTAGAAATAGTCATTTATATGCCACCTCCACTCATATAACAGGAACGTTTCCCAGATGCAGTGCACTTCCGAGCAAGGCTGCAGGGACAGTGGGGACAGCAAGTTGAGCAGCAGCCTGACGCATGGCACGAGCTCGGGGCTGGGGATGGAAAAGCCGTTCCCAAGGGCTTGCTCCAGGCTGAGGGAGCGACTGCTCGGCCAGCTCCCCGCACTGAACCGCGCACCCAGCAGCCTCCCCCGTGCCACAGCCTCACAGAAGGCCAGAGAAGCAGGCCCAGCCAGGTGCCACCAGATTTGTTAGCTTCACAAGGCAAAGGTGAAACTCAGATACAGGCAGCAGCGGCTCCCAAGGCTGGCACAGCCCCAGCCTCACCACCAGGAATGATCTCACCCATTACAGACTCTACAGTGCCATTACAGGAGCTGAGACCTACATTTTGACCCCCATCAGGTCACAACTAATAAGTCAAATCTACTCACACACCAATAGCCACAATTATTACATGATTGAAACGAGCACCAAACACACAGACTGTCCTTTCTTGACTAGCAGCACAGAGGGGTTTGCAGCCTGTAGAGATCTTCTTTGATACAAGCTGCTCTTACTCATTATACACAGTCTAGAAATACAACAAAGTGTCACAATAATTCCTGACTATAATGTATAAATTACATACAAGAAGCTACAGCACAAGCCTCCAACAAGGATACCTAGACTTTCCATTTGGTAACTGTTAAGAATCAACCCAATAAAACAAAAAAAATAGTTTAGATGCTTTCCATCTTTCAAATTCTGGTAAATTGCTTTATCCGTATACATTAATGCTCCCCCCCCAACTAAAATGGGAAAAAAGTGGATTTCCATATTAAATTTCTTCTCTATTTTGTCTAATCTGTCACTCCAGTTTCTATCAGTACATAAAACATATATAGTGTTATGATAATAAATGTTCTAGAATAGCCTAATGCTGGGCAAACCAGAAAAATATTAGTCAAGCCGTCTTACATATTCACTGCCATAAAAACAGCTAAATCACTATGTTTTGTGAACCAAAGGGACCATTTATTATTGTCATTATCATTATTGAATTATCAAGAACTACCATAAAATTTGAAACATAAGCAAATGGATTTCTTAGTGTTTTGTATTACATCAGTTCTTTGCTGATACAAAGCAGAACAGAGCCATTCATAGATACAAACCACTTCCCACTGGACAGGGGCATGCACACAACCAGCCCAACTCCCCCACAATTTGCTGTCCATCCAGTACTGCCTGGGGCATGTGTGTTCCTGGACAATATTTTCCTAGAAGTTATGTGACAAACACCACAAGACCATTTTGTGATAACTGAATTCAGCTCTTCTCTGCTTTTTGTCGTTTTTAATATCATTTCTGGTTTTGGTTTTCATTTAAATATCTTCACCACCACGCTTGAAAGTCTGATTATCCAGCTTATTTTATTATCTGCAGCTTCGGTAGTAAATCCTATACAAAGTAACTAAATACTGGTGGTGGGTTTTTATTACTGTTACTAAACAAAAAAAAAAAAAAAATAGGGGGGAGAAATTAAACACATAAACTGAAAAAAAATCAAAATACTTTAGAGCTTAATAATCACTCTCTAATCTTATCTTCAGGGAATTGACTGAAAGTAGCCAACTAAACTTGGAAGAACAGCATTCCCCTACCATCAATGTCCTGTGGGTGGAAATACAGTCCCAAAACTGAGACAATCTGCTTTTTGCTATCAAGAGTGCCACCATTCCTGGGGTTTATGCAGAGCCTGATGCAGATGGGCATATCCTCATTCATCTCCTGCCCAACCCCTACCTGCTGCCAGACATTTTATCAAAACCTTTAGGTCATCCTTAGGAGCCCAGGATGTTTCTGGACAGAAGATCAATGAAACCAAGTCTGACCTTTTTGGGGGGGGGGGGGGGTGTTTGTTTTTTTAGAAAAAAAA
>VZTG01007687.1:370335-389409 GCA_013397845.1 Melanocharis versteri
GAAAGTGGGAACCAAATTCTTTCATTTCCGAAATATGTTTTAAGCTCTGTACAGCTGATGCAAAACAAGGACTATTATCTGATTTCCACTAATGGTCTAAGACTGTCAGCCCACAACAGGACCAAAATCCAAAATGCTCCTCTTTCCTTTACTTTTGAAAAACTAAAATCCTGCTGAAAACACTCTACCAAATTCAAGTCTATTGTCCTGTTTTCAACTCTAAATCGTATTTATTCTTTCAGCCTTTTCCTGAAATGAAAGATAAAATTCATTGTAAGTGATTGTTCATAGACTTAATTTTCAGGAGTGAGATGACATTGGGTTATGCTGAAAGTAAAAAACAAACAATCAGTCGCAGGATTGCACATTTGAAATTTATTATAAAGTACCATGGTTTCAAATGACCGTTTTCCACAACTGCACATCTTCGTTCTGTGAAACACCCCATTGCTTTGCTAAATGAAATTTTCTCAGCAGTGGAGCCGAACTCACCTGAAATCATTAATGCAGTGGGAGCCCATCCTTTTTTTCACTTAGGGAATTTTTCCTCCATATGTGTGCAAACCCTTATAAAGAAAATTGAAGCCAGCCAATACTAATCTGGCTTTTCTGTTACCTTCCACTGATGGCTTCAAAGCAGTCCATAGACTCTGTCTAGATAAGTCATGAAATGCACTCCTAGCAAATATCACAACTGCTGCTGTGGGCAAATCATTTATTTTGAACCGAACCCTCAGACAAACCCCATTTCCTTCAAACAGCCTGACTGAAGCCAAGGATGCCTGAGCACATACGGCAGGCTCGAGCCAAGAGACAGAGCATGCAAACAGAGCTCTTCCACGTCATCCCAAAGACTTATTTTCCATTCTTGCAGCCATCAACTCAAACACACCATGAAACAGTTCCTGGAACACAGTATTGCCAGCTTGTTCATAATTACTGGTTCTTCTTCCCTGCCTAATACATAGCTAAATGAATGAGGGTTGTCATGGAAAGGGACTCAAATGTTAAGTCTGGCAGAGCTGGATGAATAGGATAGGAACACAGAGAAAGCACACAAAAACCCCACAGCCTCATCTTTGCATTACCGAAGTCCAAATCCAGGCTTGCACCACACACACTTTGAGAACATCCTACCCAGCCCTTCCCTGAACCTCAGAAAAACTGCTACAAACTTCCTGAGAGAAGAGACCCAGCACTCTGCTCCCACAGCTTTGCTTGGCCCCTGGCTTGGTGGCAGCACAAGTGGCACTCAGTGATGCTCACACACTGCTCATGGCCACACGCTGGCAGAGGGGTTACCCACTCACCTGTACAAGCATTTCCCAAATATTAGAGACAAGATGCTGCCGGATTTCTTTTGTTGCAAAAGGTGCCTGTCCTTCCCTACCCCATTACCCAGAAGGTGAACAGCCCTGTGTGCATCAGCAGGAGCATCAGCCCTGTTTGGGGTTGCAGTACAGACTGCTCTGCTTTGTGCTCCTGGGAACTCAGAAGAACTGCTTTCTCCATCAGACATCCTCTGGTTTCTCTGTTGTGTCTCTGTCTTTAACGAAGACTGATGTGACATAGGGTCCTCTAAAGTACTGCCTCCAGAGCACAGCCTCACAAGTCACACTAAAACTGCTCCTTAAATCCATTCTAAAATGAGATAAATTACTCTAGGCGGCAGTATTTAACATAAATAAATTCCTAAGCAAAAGAAAGTATTTTTAAATTCATAAAATGAAATAATTATATAAGGTCAAGTTGAAGAGATTTCTTTGGATGCTACTTGGAGTTTCTCTTTCCTGTCAGAGAAGCATCTCCTTTACCAACCGTGACACTTTGCATACATACTTGCAGACATGAAGTTTGCTTGCTGTTTTAATGCACGGGAGTTATACCCTTGGACCACTTATATCAAAACACATTTGGGCCATTTTTCCACCTTAAAGGCAAATTACAGTGTATGAATAATGAGTATATTTTTGGAGGCAGAGAAATAAATCATCTTCCCCCTCCATCTGGCATGATGCATTTCCAGCAAGGCAGAAGTGGAATTTGAGACCTCGTTATGAATAAGCAATAAAAGACTCATGAGATGGGATGGTTTAGTAACTTCCAAAAAGGCAAATCAACTGGAGGCAGAGATAGTTGAGGCTGGGTACCTCAGTTTACACATGATTTATTACCTCCCCTGCTACAGGAGGAGAGCTCCAGTTCCCAGCACAAACAGCTCTCCCCATCTTACCTCAAGAAGAACCTGTCAGGAAAGAAAGAGCCTAGCAAGTTTTCACTTTGGCCTTTGAAGTTCTTCCTTGGCTGACTGATGCTCATCCATACATAACTGGAAGAAAAGTCTTCCATTGTGCTGCTCTTTACACCAAGCGTATTATTCACCAGACAAAAGCTCTCGAGTCTTAACTTTTAAACACGCCTCTCTTTAGGGTGTACTGTTTCTAACCCATAAAATCTTTCTTATTCATTAAAAAAAAAAAAAAATAGACAGCTTTCTCCCCCTCAGGCAATCTACTCTGCTTGTTAGTTTTTTGCATTACTTTTTGCAAAGGGATACCACAGACGCAGAGCAGCCAGCAACAGAACAGCCAGCGCTCGCTCCCAGAAATACAGTACTTTTCCCCAACACGGTCTCCAACGGCTTACCCAGCCCAGCTTTAAACATGAAATACAGCCATTGTAGGAACTCCCTGGTTTTAGATGAGACCTGGTGAATAATCACCCTACTGAAAACATCTCCAACATCTGGCAACTTGCTGCTATTGGAAGGGTCTGTGCGCTGGGTCAGGCAGGGATGCAGGAGCAGGGCAGGGGGTTAAGCAATGAACATGCTCAGCACCTGCTTGCTCTCTGCCTGATTCTAATCAGTATTCTCCTCTCATACCCAGGAATGCTAGAATTCCTCAGTTTCCTCAGAAAAACTCGAAACTTTTTCTCCCTCAAGGAAAGGGGGGCGGGGGGGAAGGGGGAAAAAAAAAGAGACAGAAAAAACCCTTTCTGTTTAGAGTCTGACCAAATTTCATTAAAGATAATGCAAGTCTTGCTATTAAATTCAATAGGCCTTTTTTCAGATTTATGAGGAATCTCACATGCTTGACACTATTAATTAGAGGAATTACTGGTGTTAAAAAAGAAGAAAAACCACACAGAATCAAACCTATAAATTTACTGTTTAAGGAATAGACTGTAGCAGTATCATTTTCCTTGAAACTTTAGAAATCAGTAAAAAATACTTGTTTCACCAACTCTAGAAATCAAATCTTGTCCTATTGCAAGTTCTACTGCAGTTTTACATCTTAAAACTTGGGTTTTTTTAAGACCTGTTGAAGGGTTTAAGCCAGTCTATCAGCTGCAACCGGCTCCTCAGTTTTTTGGCTCATAACTTCATGTCCAAGTTGCTGGACTATTTCTCTTTGTCAGGAAGAAACTATACCAAATAAATTACAGGTTTCATTTAATAAAAGTTTAGAATCAAACCAAAGTAGTTCATCTCTAGTCAGCCTGTGTAACACAAAATCCCACCACTGAGAAATGCATTCTCTTGCATAAAGATGGAAAGCTACAGTTTTAAATTATAAATACTGTCAATGTACAACAAAATAATGTTTGAAGTATGATTTTTGTCTCCTTTTTCTGCTCAGTACATATTTCTGTTTTAACAAGTACATCAGTAAAAAATAAATGTAATTTAAAAAGAAAAAAAATTTTAACAGTTATCCAGGAAATATATACTTTTAGTGAATGCAAGAGCAGTTGTAGAAGAGAAACCAGTGCAAGACCTGCGTGCCCAGTCCCAACCACATAAATTTCAAGCATTGAATACTCTCTTAGAACCAATGATTATTTGTGTATATTATTGAATAGACTTTTCACACCACATATTTGAGAGAATTGCAGGGTATTCGTGGGAGACTCGGCAAAACCAGCAAAAAATATGCAACAATTACTGCTGTACCCAGTAAATACATGGTGTCTCGGAGCCTCAGTGTAAATTGAGGCAACACCTCTGGATTCATCCCAGACCACACTAGCTATTGATCTGCTTTAGCTTTAAAAACTTTACCAAAGCACACCCCTGCTGCTCTGTGCCAGGACTTGCAGCATCTGCTGAGTTAAGAGGCCCATACCACGGGCCACTGGACCAGAGGGTACCCACTGACCCCTGTACAAACAACCCCCGGTGCTCCCCAACTCAGCAAACCCAAAAGTTGAAAGCCCAACTACTCTTCCAAGGACAGGCTGCAATCCTATCTAGCCACAAAGCATTAGTTCTAAAGTATCATTCCATCTGGATTCGCAGTTTCAGCAGATGAACGATGACAGCTGAACCTATGGAACACTTCTGATTCCTGGACACCAGACATTTGGAAATGCCATTGAGGGAGGAAAATATCATTGGTCCCACTTCTTTAAAAAAAAAAGTCAAAACAAAATACGAAAAAAAAACCACCCACAAAACAAAAAAACCACCACAGATACAAGGAGAAAATTTAACCACAGAGGAGCAGCAGAGACCAGTAACTGAGAAGGAGCAGTGAGCAGTCCTATCTCAGCTGGCTCCAGGCACAAGCAATGTAGAAAGTCTCTGCAAGGAACACAGAGCAAATTGTACCGACTCCAACCAGTTCCCCTTCAAACTAAAGCCAACTCTTCCAGCACCAATTTTGCCATAACCACTTTTTTCTTGTTTGTATAGGGGTATCACTTACTTATAAACACATTAGCCACCGAGATCACTCCTTCCTACTCAAAAGGGGTATTAAAACAGATCCCTTAGCCCAGTTTGAAGACACAGAACCACACTCACCACAGCCTCACCAGAAGAAAGTTAAAACCTATGGAAAGATACCCTGGGTAGCCCCTTTTCCACAGCAGCAAACCAGCACCATCTGTGCAATGATGGGAGAAAGCCCTTTAGCCCAAATCACAGGAACTTGAGGCATCCACTCCAAGAACTGAATGTCACCACGTGCAAAGCACCACCTACAAAGCACAACTGTGACCCCACTGTCTCCACCTCGAGAACACAACGGTCCTGTGCAAGCTTTAAACCTCACAATAAATACAAAGAAATCACTTGCAAGCCTCACAGAAGAAAACAGCAGAGCAAGAAGCGTCCTGGGTTGGAAGCAGGGTAGCCCCAGCTCCCACCTGGGCTGGGAGTCGGCCCTGCACCCAGCCCTGCACCCAGCCCTGAGCTGCTCACTGCTTCAAGCTCGCACAGAGAAGCACAATGGGTCTTTCAACCAAAGGATCTGGCCCTGAAAAGGGGCCCGAGGCACCCTAAGGGCACTCCACAAAAACCCCGAGGCTAAAACAGGAGGAGTAACACAGAAGTGCATCCAAAGGGGTTCCCCCTTTGCCATTCTTCGAAACCCACCATCCCATAGGCCTTCCCTGTGCTAACCAGGGGCCAAAAATCTAGTGCCAGGTGGCTATTGCTTTGATAGAGTAGTCACTTTTCTGCATGGTAGCACTCAAGATTAGGAGCAGGTGAGTTCCTCCTACACTTTTTGATCACCTGGAGGATCTTTTTTTCCCCCTCATAGCATTTTTCTGGGGTGTTTTATTTTTTATTTATAACTACCATTACCAGGATTCAGATACTAGCTATATTTAGGATTTTTTTAATATTCACTTTAAATTTCTGTCTCTGATTTACTCTTCCAGGGCTGACAAGTCTGTTTCCGATGTCAGATTAACAGAAATACTTATGTCATTGATCATCACTCCATCTTTTCAACTGCCAGTACAGGAGAAGCACAGTAACTTTGAATTCTGATTGAAGTTCTTCCTTGGCACAGTGACCTCTTACAGCCTGAGGACAAATGCTCTTTACATCCATCCTAGTGTAGGGTTTGACAATCCTTCGAATCACGTGGTGTCCTTCCAAAAATTTCATTTGCTGTGTTGATTAGGACCAAAGGTTGAGGACAGGAATGTTGTACGTGGGGACAGAGTGTGCCTCCCCTCCTGATACCCTTCAGCCAGGGAGGAGGCAGGAATCAGAGGGAGTGAGCAGCACTGCCTCCCCCCCTGCCAGGATTGATGGAGCGGATTGGTTACAGAGCTCCTTACAGCAGAGAGCCAGGGGGTGTTTGTTTGCCTTTTTTCGCTGAATCATATGTTAGAAAAATTAAGTGCCATTCTCTAAAGCAGCTTTTTTTAATTTGCTCTGCTTGTAGCGTTTTAACTATGCTTACTGGCTGTGTCAGATCTCTTCTTTACCAGCAAAAATAGATGTTTAGCACTGTAAGGTCTTGCTAAGTCTTAAAAAGTGAAGGTGTTCCCTCAAATCTGGAATGTAATTAAACTTTCATACAGGGCCAAATTCAATGCTAAGTAACCTCCACAGCCCTGCTGAGAGCACAGGACTGTTCTGATGTAAACACCAAAACAATTTGGTCTCAAGAAACTTTTAAAACACAGAGATGGAAATAATAAAAAGATTAAAATTATGTCTGCTGTATGCAGCAATTTTGCATTTTCACCAGGATGTGTGAGCATCCTGAGACCCCGCAATCCTTCTGGCTGCTTCAGTCCCTGCCCCAGTGCACGCATTCAGCTCACGCCAGTCTCAGAGCTGTTCAGAAGAGGTGGACAAGCAGTTAGTTTCAAGGGTTTTCAAAAGGCAACACTGTATTTGTTAGAAAACAAGTTGTGGGCACTACAGCAACAGGGGTTTGTGTGGTTTTCTGTGTAGCTGCCAAATATTTGAGCATTTTTGCTTGAGCCTGTTGATTTCGAAGAGAGCAGGTCAAATCAACTGTGCTAAACCAGGGACGAGCCCACAGGGCTTTTTCCTAACTGTGACATCTATTGTACAGTCTTCTAAATAGATTCCTAAATGTTTTCTTCTATTATTTTCCAGTTCCACAGACAAAGAACACAGTGAAGTTGTATACCATGCAGGGAATAGCCACCACACGCAGCAAGGGAGGTACACGCAGTGCCTTTCTCTGCACCACATGTGTTAAAATGCTACAGAAAAAATTTGGAGACCTCCATCCACAACATAACACCATAAAGATTTGACGACTGCTTACTTAAACCATCACTCCTTAGCTAGTAGTTGTTTGGAAGTATCTCTTCTTCTATGTAAATCCTGAAAATTTAATTCAGCATTCACTCACACAACAGCATAAGTTCACCATCTGCAGTGGAGTTACTTGATTTATCCCTTGGCAAATGGAATTCCAGAGTTTTTGTTTTTTTTTTTTTTTTAATCTGTACTTTTCAGGATTTCATTGTGAAACAGTGTATTTCACTTTCCATTTTCTTTAGCTAAATAATTTCCACTTTTTTTCTTTTAAAATATCTTCTTTCTGAAAACAACTTATTTTGCTGTTCATGAAAGCAACTGAGTGAGTCCTGACTCCCAGCTAGTTCTGTGCAAGTTTTTTCTGACCACTCAGCCTGACAGGAGGGGCTGAGTAGGTGTCAGAGTATTTACTGGGGCACAGATCCCCCCACCTCACGCTCTGACCCTTCAGCACTTCACACCAGATCAAACAGCCAGCCCTTAGGTCAAAATGAAAAGGAAGTCCTGCCACACCATCTTCAGTAAAAACGGATTTTCTGTGGAAGCATTCCCTGCTACTCTGCTAGCCTGGTTTCTGTAAAGCCTGTCCGTACTCATCTCCACCCTCTCTGACAGTTAAAAACAGAGATGGAAAGCAGTTTTAAGTACAATTGGGTTACACTGGGTCTGGTTGGTGCTACTGCCTCGCAGGGGGTAGATGGGCCGTACATTGGTTACATTTTTAACAAAGTGCAGGGTAATTTTGCCAAAAGAGCAGTGGTTGCTTTTGCTTTTCTGGGCTAGTGCGTGGAAGAGATTCTGATCATATTGGCATGAACAGTCCTACTCATTTAAATAAGGTGAATAAGATTTGACAGGGGCTGAATAAGCTGTCTGCTTGCAGAATTGTCAACCACAGACAGTTTATTCCTCATACTATTCAAACCACAGCAATCTATGTGACAATATATCTCATAAAGAAATTACTACATAGTCATTTTTAGATCAGACATCCAACACAAGGCATATCATAAATATAAAAATCCTTAAGACTGGTCCTTATATGGGCTTGTGCTTGATATAAACATTGATCATATTTGGCAGAAAGTCTACAACCAGGCAAATATCCATTAAAAAAAATCAAAAGGTGGCATGGATATCACTGTGCTCACCACAGCTCTCAGAAAAAATTGAGTTCATGGACTTTAAGGAAATTTGTATCTAAAATGCTTTCAAAGTGTTTGCTCTTTCTCTGGGACAAAATGTCTCCTACAGTAGCTGAGTACTTGCAAAGCATGCACGTACTGATATTTTAATCAGCGATAACCAGACAGAGTGGAAACAGAATGTATTTAAGAAAAGGAGTGAGAAAATTATGATTAAAAAAATTTTGTCCTTTCCTTTACTCTGCTGTTTTTCAAAACAGCAGAGGAGACCCACCCACCCAACTAAAAATCAATGCAACACCAGGAGAAGCTTTCTGGCTTTACCAGGCTTCTTACTACAGTTTGTGAAGCTAAATTTCTGTGTCTGGTGGATGCAGTGGAACCTGGATCTAACACTGCCATACCTCACAATTCAGATGAAACTCATATCATAATGACAAGAAAACACATCCAGATTGCACAGCCTCTTCTACTGAGGATATGGTGGGATATATTTTACTATCTCTGAAATAAGTGTAGCTTTCTGCCATGCAACAAGGAGCTGATTGTTCTCAAGGGCTCTTGCTTGTTTTCCTGTGCAGCCTCGTTGATCCAACTTCCCCCTTTTTGGGAGAAGGGACAACTATCCTAGCTGAGACAAGGAGGGCTCATAAAATCCAAACTGAAGAAAATGACCAAACAAACGTTGCAAACTTGTTTGTGTCCACTTTGGTCTGGAGAATGGGCTGGCTTCTCAAGCTCCCTTTCTTTTATTGGCAGCCCCAGACTATTTATATCCTATGTGATTTGGTATACAAAGACAACTATTTTTTTCCCTTCAGGCTGCACTGATCAAAAAGATTACATGCAACAAAATTAATTTTAGTAAAATTCAGTTAAATACATCATATTTTACCTGCTACAATAGTAACATTTCAATGCACCGTATACTAAAAATAAAGTGATTATAACAAAATCAAATCCAGTAATGCCAAAGAAAAAAACCCCAAAACTGTAAGAGCATACAGTGTATACATTCAACAGACTATGCGAAATAAGGATTCCATTCAAATTTCACATCTCATTAAAGACAATTTGACCATTAATCCATACGAGTTTAGGAAAAAAGAAGGATTTTCCAAGACAGATAAACTGAAATGATCCTCCTTTGATCTCCGAGGTTAAGTATCAGCAACAATGGGAGATGAACAACAAGGGGCAGAACCATTGGCCTTTTTATGTGCCACAATGGCATCAGCAAACAACTACTTAATCAATATTTGGCCAGGGACACTGAAAACTTTCTTTTCAAATTTTAATTCCTAGTTGTAAAACAACTGTAGGGCAACCAGCAGGATAAGACATTAAACTGACTGCTTAATTGCCTTTTACTGTCTTACTAGTTATATATGCACATTCTTAATAGTTCGTGAATCTTTATTTACTAGGATGAATAAACGACCTGTCAACAATTACATCAAACTCCCCTAACTAAATAATCTCAGCACATGACACACTTTAACTCTAATGTGTCCTCAGTGAGTTTTAATTTCATTACGTTTCACTTTTTTTCTAGGCGTAGTAATTTAAACTGAATTAGTTTAACGGCATGGGGCAGGAGTACTCCAGGGCAAGTAAAGTAAAATGCCGCACTCACACTACGTTAAACGAGGTCTTGTGGTGAATTACATTACTGTACATCATTTTTATTAGCCAGAGAGCTCAGCGTTCAGGCACCACTTGGAAGTATCCTGCATTTTTATTTCTATATTTTGTTCTTTCTCTGGCCACATGTGTTTGCTACATAGGATTTAAAGTGACATTTACGTGGAGAAATTCGCATTGACTGGTTTGCTCTGATTTATTGCTTTGTGTTTCACTCAATTTCTTCTTAAATTAACCAGAGAGCACTTTGTAGTTCTGCTTCATTTCCCAATGCAGTTTTATTACACAGCTCTGGAGACTCATGATAATTTATCACTATCAGCTTTATTGGCTTCCCTCTCCTAAACCCTGTTCCCTAAACCCTTATCAATGAGTAAACCCAAACCAAACCAAACGGTCCCCAAATAAGTGTTAGATAAAAGTGTTGCCTTTGCATGATATAACAGAGAATCGCTATTCAAAATCAGACATGAGAAATTATTTGGTTTAAGAATTTTATTGGTATTGGCTTTTACTTAGAGCATTAATTGCTAATTAGCTTTTTATTTAATTAAAACCTCGGTCTGTCTGCTGATTCCACTGCTACCTCTGTGTAAACCAAGACACAAAGATCCTTGCCCTCAGTGAGAGTTTTGCCAGAGTTTCACTCGGGATTAGAGTCACATCCCTGTGCAGTGGGTACTTTCTACTGGCAGAACAGAACGAATTTGGGCCCCATTCCTGCCTGCCCCAGCCCACGTGAGCAACGTTACACACATGAATAGGCCCTTTGAGTGGGAGTCCTCGAGACTTGTTGCTGTTGCCCGCATCTGTGGGACTGGAAGTCTGATGCCCGATTGAGTAAACCCCTCTCACATCTAAACCTGAGGGTTTCTCCCAGAGCTGCAGTTGCTCAGCACGTTATAGAGCTAGTTTCAAGAAAAGCCTGATGTCTATTATGGTAAATTCCTACTGACATCACAGGTTCTGCAATCATAGGAGGATCTGCAAAGCCAAATATATAAATCACACTCTCAGAAAGCATCCTAGCCACACTGAAATCAACCGTTTCTTGCCTCTGTCTTTCCAGAACGACACCCTATAAGTCTGATAGATGAAGATTTTCAAAGCAACCAAATAAGATGCTAACTTGGGTACAAATTCAAGTTAATCAACTGCTGAGTGTGAAGCAATCCTGCCATTTGCTAAAATAACATTCGGCTTTGTTCTAGATATATGCAATTAGAAAAACTGGAAAGGATGCCCAGAGCAATTCTGCTTGAACAGGCGCTAACTCTTAAGTTGAAGAAAGTGTCCCTAAGATAGCAAAACATTCAAGCCATTAATAAAATCATTACTTCAAGCAAAGGATATGATGTGTATATATACTACTTCAGAGAGTTGCTGCTAGATTAACATCCTTTCTTCCCACAGCTGGAAATATTACTGGTGCTTTCGTCAGATGATTAGCCTGCAGTTAGTCTGACAATTAGCACTCTCCTCAAAATCCCCCACTTCAAGACAGGAGGGCATGGGCTGCCCCCGGCAGCTCTGGAAGAGCAAATTCCACTTTGAAGTCACCCTAAAGTCAAACATTTAGCACCTTTCTAAAAATGCTCAGCATGCTGGGACATCACACTCTCACTTGATGGTGAGGTCATTATTCATTGCTGAGGTCATCAGTTATTATTATTATTATCTCAGAATAATGGTTTGGAAGCAGAAGCCTGGCCCAGAGCCTCACAGTGATGATGGGTCAGGCAGAAGAAACAAAGCTGTGCTGGGTTTGCATGGAATCACCTGCACCAATTTGCACTTGTGCGACACCTGGCTTTTCTACCCAGGCCTGGACTCTCACTATTAAGATATGAGGGAAGAGAAAGGGAAAAAGACAGACAGAAAATATAGTGGGCACTATCTGCCTTGAGGCAAATTCTGGACTCACCAGGGAGTTTTTCTTGACTAAGCACTATTTTCTTGTCAGCTCTGAGAGCCCCAGAAACGATATTGTTCAAGTGACAAAAGCTGATTTCTTAGACCTTCTAGTGACCAAATATATAGAGTACTGCATGAAATTTCAGGCTCAAGAAGATAACTGCCTGCAGCTACAGCCATCACATTTCATTCAATAAGTGAATCTTTACCATGAACACTGAGCAGGGAAACAAACTCTGCTTCTCAGCCCACAACAGCATTTCACACAGCATGTAAGTCCTCCTACCACTGCACCCTGGGACAGGACACTGGAGCAAAACCAGGACAACCCCTGCAACCAAAATCTAACTCAGCATCTGCCTCATCCCGTGCTCCAGCCACTAACCCAACAGTCCACGATATAGACATGAAAGACTCAAACTGATATCTGGTGCCTCCATGTTAGTCTTCTCCCTTAATAAAGTGTCTTTATTAGTTTAGCAATCTAAAAATAACTGGCTGCATGATACTGACCAACCCTAATCAAAACATCTGCCATCCCATCTAGCTCAAGCTACCCTTTAGATCATGTGCCACCACTTCAAAGCCTCATGCATCAAGTCAGTAATTGTAAAATTGCATCTAAATATTTAAGCTAGGAGCTGGTAGTCGCGTGTCCCATTTACAGTCAGCATCTGTCCTCTAATTCCATTACAGTACAAAGCAAAAATGTTTCCCAAAACTCACAAACAGGAAAAGCATCACACAGCTAGAGAGGCAGCAGCAGCTTGAACTTTCGAGCTGCTGAGCAGGGCTTTTGTGCTAAGGTCCTTTTTTTTCCTACCCCTTCAAACTCCCCACATACATACACTAAAATAGGGGTGGTGCCGAAATTGTATTAATGTGAGCCTCAGGCACACAGAAAAAAAGAAAGAGGAAGGGGAGGGAGGGGGGGAAGGGTTTGGTCCAAGATGAAAGTAAGAAGAAAATAAAGGAGGCAATTTAGTCTGCTGTAGCCTGAATTGCTCTCAGTACAGCCAAGGGTAGAGGCTTGAGATGAGTAGGGCCCTTTTTGGACGGGTGCGCATGACTGGGGGAGGATCCGCCAGGACAGGGCCCGGGGGCCAATTCCGCTGGCTGGGAACAGAGGCCCCCTTTGAGGCTGGGCGGGGGGGGGCCGGGCCCGGCCCCCACCCCAGCCCCAGCCGCAGCGGGCCTGGGGACTGGCTCTGCCCCATCGCTGCAGCACTGAAAGCCGCTGGTTCCTGCCGGAAAACAACAGCTATTTTATAAAGGGAGGAGTTATCAGATTAGTCAGCAAACCATGCCACACATAACTCCCACCAAAGGTACAAGCAACTCCCTCTTCTGTCTTGGTTATGCTAAAAATAAGCCCTGATGTGCCACATAAAGACACAAAACTTTCTCATGTTCTTTATTTACGGCTTGTGCCTTTAAGAAAAAAATTATCACACATGCAGAAAAAGAGCTATGCTGTTATAGAGCTACCAGCCTCCTGATACACACTTTGACAATCAAGTTTTCTTTAAATATATACCCAGAATCAGGGTTGAGGGTGACGCTGGCAGAAACACTGAAATACAGCACATACAGGGCTGTGCATGTGGCATCTGTAAACAGTGTGAGAATCATATTTAAATGTCTGAGAAGAGAGGCTGAAAGAGAAACACACTGGGCATACAAATGTTTACCTACACCCGTATATGTGGTGGGAGAAATCTCTATCATGCACAGTTTCTAGCACACATTTTTTAAAAATATCATGTTTCCATTCTCTCAAATCCCACTCTGCTGTAAATTCTCCCTAAATCTGGAATTAGCTACCATTAAAATGAGAACTGTTGTCCTTGTCCTAGGAAAAAATTTCACTTCTTGAGCCACTCAAAGGCCCACGGTGAGGAGGGGATTTCAGGCAGCACCAGCAAATGTCCAGCACTAACATGTGCTCCCAGGCAGAAGAACCTCACATTGCTTCGTGCTCAGCCTCAGGACTCACCTTCTGACCCACCCCACAGCCTTCCCTGGCACCCACACTCCGGGATACCTCAAGCCCCCAAGAACAGAGCTACAAAAATTCCTCATACTGCACAAAACCCCGCACTTTTTTCCCCTCCATGACACAGAGCACTCAGCGCTGAGCTAGCACCCGGGGGTTTTGCTGCACAGGACATGGATACACTTTGGACATTCCGCAAACAACCCGAGTGTCATAAAGGGCATCTGAGATGTGCTGCCAGCGGGCACCTTCTGCCACACCAGGCCTCATAGCCAAGCTGGTGGGTGCTGGCAAATATGATCCTGTGGCATCAAAATCCTTAGGAGCACTGCCAGTTGTTTCAGTAACAGAGCAGGATTATTTTTATAGATGGAGTGAAATCAAAGCTCCTTGGCTGGCAATGAGAGTGGAAGCAGAAATTTTTTTTTTTTTGATCAGATAGAAAGTAGTGGTGGGCTTCTTTTATGGTTATTCTTTTCTTGTAATGGTCTCACTGGTGTGTCATCCCTGTAGTATCACACTCCACGCGGGGCTCAAGTATGGCAACAAATGTTTTCTGGAGCAGCAACGCGCTCGCACTGCATCATCCCAGCCACTCCAGTAATGAGATTAAGCAACAGCTTACTTGTCAGGGAGGGGGAACAGGCATTGCTGAGGGGAAGAGCACACTCTCCCTCACACTGCCAAACCTTCCCAGCCACTGCCACAGAACAGATGGGATTACCAAAGCTGCCGTTTCCACAGAACTGTCCGGTCATGTTCACGCAGCAAAAACCTGCCTGCCCAGGGCAGGAGAGGGCTACACTACCCCATGTAATCAAGGGGAAAATTGCTACTCACTGAACTCAAAACAAACAAAGTTTGTCCACAGAAAGTGAAGGAGAGAGTACGGCAGGAGGAGGAATGCAGCCTCCTCATACAACTCCGCTGGGAGGCACGAGTGAGCCCCTGTTGCAGCAAGGCACCGCCAACCCCAGTGGTTTTCCTGCAAAAATTTTGGGGCTCCCCTGGGCTGGTGGAAGGCAGCCATGCACCCAGACACTGGTTTATAACAAATCAAGAGCCCCACTTTACAGGGCAGACAGGCAAAGGACAGGAAGGCTGTTTCAAAGAGAAACAGAAGGATGGATTATATTGATAACAGTATTTTTTTTCTCTTGCTGTCTCTATTAACCACTCTTTGTTCCATAAAGCAGTAATATTATCAAGGCTTATTGTCTTCTATTTCTAATCTCTGTCAAGAAATCCAAGAAGGCAGCAAAGCTAGTTATTTAACAACTAGGGCACTGAATTTAGCTGTTTTTCCCTTGGTGCACATCCCTCTTGGAAAAGTCCTCTGTTGAAGGAGATGCTGGAGGAAACTCTGGACCCATCATATGGGGGCAACTAGACCAGGCAATCAAACTGTGCCTTCTGGCCCTTAAATCTCTAATTCTGTTATAATCTTCTGCATGTCTGCATTACAAACACCCTTGCAAACACAGGCACACAAAAGATGAGGCTTCCTGGAAAGTTTCAATAACAGTTGAAAACTAAGTTTTAGGAGGGTTTAGGGGTTTGTTCCAGCTAAACAAGTATATGTCCTACTGTCAGAATGGATTTCAGTTATCCTGGAACAGCACCAGCATTCCTTGATGCCTAGAAATGCTGTAAACATTTTGTCTCTAAAAACAGCTATTTTTTTTCCACGATGGAGAGTCCATAAAACTGCATGGAGCATCAGCTATTAGGGGTTCATTGAATAATTCATCCCTCATTGCAAGCCCATAATGTCTTTCCTCAGCCTTTTGTGGGGCTGTTTTCTCTTCTTTTCTCCTTGAATTATAAAAAGGTTGCCTTCTTTTGTTCACATCAAGCTGCTGCTAGCTGAAGCTTTGTCTGTGCAAAGCCAAAGTGTGAGTTTCAATGGACTCCCCCCTCTTTGTTTTCCAAGTTCATCTCCAAGTGTAGATTGTGTATAGAAGGCCTTCTTTGTAAAAGCTGGAAAAGTTGTACAAATGTTTGACCAGCTCATTTGGTACTTTTGTCTCGCCTTCTCCAGTGCCTGTGCATGTGCTGAGCAGCGACTTCCACACACAGGCGGCCCGGCCGGGCCCTTGCCTGCCCCTGCACCCTGGCCCAGCCGGGAGCCAGGCATGGCTTCAGCGGGAGCAGCAGCTGTCCCCCTGCAGCAGCCCTTCACCTCCGCCTTGTTCAGGTTGCAACCTCCTTGCAGTACCGGGCCAAACACCAACACATGCTCTTCCCAGCAGTTTTAAGAGCAGAAAAAAACAAAACATGTGGCTCCCTGCCCTGTTCAGACTGCAGAGACTCGAGGCTCCGCAGCCTTTTGCTACAACTGCCCCTTCTATGCAGCTGCAGCCTTTTGCCTGGCTTGGGAAAGGAGACCCTGCATGGCTGTGACAAGGGGCTCTGTAGTGGCTCCAACCCTCCCTGCTCCCTGGTTATTGAAAGCCAAACTAACAGTGGCTCCCATCTTTGTTCCAACCTCTGCGCCATTCCTGCACACTGCAGGATCATTCCAGTGGGGGAAAGGGATACGATGGGATGTGGCAGCCAGGATGTCAGGGCTCGCTCCTTGCCCTACACCTCCCACTGCGCAGGCCCCAGGACAACCTCTGGGGGAAGGGGAGTGATAGCCACCAGCACCTGGGACCGGCCCTGGCCCATCCCAGGGCTCCACGGAGAGCAGGGGCAAACAGGACTTTACCTCTTTCGCTGAGGATGCCATCAATGCTGTGCTTGGCCTTCTTGTCACCTTCTTCCACCTCCTTTCTTTCCAGCTCAGCCTCCTCTTCCTCGCCTTTTCCAAACTTGCTCCGCAGGATGCGGCTGATGGAGCTCACTTCAGGGGGGGAGTGCAGAGCTGTGACTGGCTCGTCCCCAGCAGCCTCCCGCGGCTCTCGGACCGGCCCGGAGAGCCGAGTCCCCCATCAGTGCCACCGGCCTCTATCCCTCGGCCGCTGCCAGTCAGGACTTTGGGAAGGCAGCCGCCCACTCCTGTCCCCGCGGCGGTTTCACGGGACACCTTCCTGCACCGGGCTCCAGCACGGGCACAGCGGCTCCCGAGAATCTTTTTTCCCCCCGAGCCCACATGGCGGGTGATAAAGACCCGCGGACACCGCAAAAATACTGCTCCGGCTCCATGTGCCTCCCGCCCCATCCCGCAAACAAGCCGCCGGCACAGGGAGCTGCTCCCCGTCTCCTGCTTCCCAGCTCCGGGTCTCCGGCAAACCTCGAGCCCTCCTGCGGCAGCAGCCCGGAGGGGACGGCGGGGAAGCGTCGGGAGGAGGAGGGGAGGGGGACGCAGTTGCGATTTAATTGAAAACGCCCCGCCGAGAGCAGGAGTCCTCCCGGGACGCGCCAGAGGCACCGCGCCCTAACGCGGGCCGCTCCGTGGGCACCGGTCCGGCCCGGGGCTCCGATCCCGAGGGGACAGGGCTCACCCGGGTACCGCGCTGCCCCCCGACCCTCGGGGACCCTCCGAACCCCCCGCTCCGTACCTGACGGCACCGTGTTGCGGTCACACACCCCGTCCTTCAGCAGCTTGTCCCGGATCTCCCAGCTGAACATGCCCGCGTTTTCCCGCTTGTATTCCTCGATTTTCTTCTCAACATCCGGAGTCGTCACCTGCTTCAGTAAAGACAAGGCGAGCAGGCACAGTCTGTAGGGCCGAGGGAGCCGAGGATGCCGCGGCCAGAGCCCCGGGGCGGTCGGAGCCGCCCGCGCCGTCGTCAGCGAGAGCCGGCACCGGCCCCGCTTAGAAACGCCGATATAAAACACCCGAATGCGGGCAGTAAGAGGGGACACAGAAGGTAATAACGGGCTCGCATAAGACGAACAACCTCCGCGTTAAACGAAACGTCCCAGAAAATCCTCCGGGGTTACCGGGAAGGTGGGACAGAGCCCTCGGCAGGGAAAACCCCGAATTAGGCAGCACCGGCTGCCGCGCTGCCGAGAAAATCCCGGGTCGCTACCAGCGGAGGACTCTGGGCAACGAAGCTCCAGGTCAGTAAAGTTTCGGCTGAACAAAGTTTGCAGCTCCGAACAAAAACCGGCGTAATAAAAACGCGGAGAGGTTCGAGTACCGGCATTTTTCTTCGGTAGCCTAGTGATTTTAAAATAAAGCTAAAAATCAAACAAAAAGAATGATCTCAAGGCTGGCAATAGCCTTACGTTTGAGTAACACGCTTATAAAAAATTACCCCTGCTCCTAACACCGAAAGGAAAAGTTCGGGCATCGTTTCGCTACTTTAGAAGAAACAACGGGAGGGGGGAAATCTAGCAACGACCGCCAATAAAAACTCAAGCCTTTACTTCGCTTTAGTGGGAAAGAAAAGCTAGAGGAGGAGGAGGAGAAGAAGCCTAATCTTATGAAAAAATTTAGTCTCCATTATTGTTAGCGCAAACTTTTCGGTGGCGTACCTATAAATACAAGCAGCTCTAGAGCAGAGAGAAAAAGTAAACAGAGCAGGAGAAGAAGCAGTAAAAAGACAGACAGAAATACAGGTCGTTTTGTTGCGCTTTCAACGAAAGCGAGGAGGGCCCGCTCCACCACCGGACCGATCGCGCCCTGGTCCGTCCCGCAGCCCTGAGCCCGCCTGAGCTCCTGCGGGAATGAACGGGGGGCACGCTGGGCTTTGGGAAGGCAAGCGCTCAGAAAAAAAAAAACCTTTTCGCCCTGTTTTCGTTTGAGTTTTTTTTTTTTTTTTTAATAGCATTTTCTTAATTAAAAATATATTATTGCCAAGAACTCCAACAATATTTTCTAAAGCCTCGGGAAGTTTGAGAGCAACAGGCGAGGACATGGCGAGGGTGCTGTGTCCCATGAGGGTCTGCGACCACTCCTGGCCTCGCACGGTCCCCCCGGCCCTCCCGGGTGCTGCCGTCCTCACTGTAAACCCCGGTGCCGGGCAGCCTGGGCCGTGTCCCGGTCGGAACTCGCTCGCCGCCACCGCGGCCGGAGTTTGCCCGGTTCCGGGCGGGCGGGAGGGGCTCACCTTGGGCTTGCTGCCGCCGATGGCCCCCGGCCGGATGGAGNNGGATGGAGCCCGTCTCCTGGTACCTGCAGAGAATTTTGGAGACGCAGCCGTGGGACACTCGCAGCTGGCGGGAGATGACACAGGGCCTTATGCCATGGTGGGCCATCTCCACTATCTTGTGCCGGATATGGTTGGGTAAAGGCCTGCCATTGATAAACACTCCTCCGAGCTGATTGACTCTGCCCTGGCCTAGAGGGGTAGAGACTAGAAAAGGAGGGAAGGGAGGCAGGGGGGTAAATGGCGTTAACGTCTCCTTCGGATCCTGCTGCGTCTTTTTTTGTTGTTGTTGTT